>CBVK0102119235.1:0-22966 GCA_900067695.1 Picea abies
ATGAAATTGATGAGGGATTTTGGTTAAGGTACATGTTGTGTACATGGTTGAGACAAGTAGTTGATGAGTTGGCACATACATGAGGTGTATAGTCGATTATATTGGTACATATCGATGAGTCATATTTGATGAGTATTTGACACATTATTGGTACATGGTACATGGTTGGTTTCATTTTTTTATGGTATAGGTTGATTACAAGTTGTTTGGTACAAGTTGGTGCATGGTTGATGCACTTGTTTATGGTACAGGTTAATTACAGGTTGATGCATGGTTGATCCATGGTTCATGTTTATTGGCACATGTTTATAGCGGTATATCTCATAGTGATAGTGTGGCAGTGGTTCCATCATTCTACTTCTACTTCAGGGCAGTTGGACGGGGCAAGGACAAGTGGTTGTATACACCTTCTAGTTGTATATGGAGAAGATGGGGGGTTGTAGCCTTCTTCTGGTTGTATCCAGATAATTGTAGAGTTGGAGCTTCCCTTAGGTTGTAGCCTAAGAAACTAGGGGGTTGGAGCCTCCTTCCAGTTGCAGCTGGAAAACAAAGGAAGTTGGTGCTTGCAATGAAAGTAATTCTTCAAGACATATAAGAAAAATCATTATGTGGTTTTCTCTCACTTTAGGTTTCCACGTAAAACACTAGTGTACTATGTATGTGTATGATTGTTCATTTGTTCATTTCTTTTTAATGGATGATAATTCTACATTGATATGACACTTGGATTATTTGGTTTAAAAATGATTATAATTGATCTATTACTGATTCACCCCCCTTCTCAGCAATCCAACACTTTCTAAAGAAATACATTAGTTATGAGACCCACATGATAGTCATAGAACCACATGTGTGTGATAGGGGGTTGCAGAAAGTAGGTCTTCTAAACATGTTTGATATACCACATTTTGGATGGAGCAAGGAGATCAATGTGTGTGTGAAAATTCTATTGATTTGTGTGCACAGAGGATACCTATGGCTTGATAGGACAATATTCATTAATATTGATTTAAGAGTGCACATTAAAGGTATTCCATTGGAGGGGAAGGGTCGTGGACAATTATTTTTTGACAAGAAGAATGAGAAAGCTCCCACTAAGAGAATGAAAGAAATTTTTCATACATTCTATGGACATCGTTATTAGGATGTTGCTAGCATATGCAACCCGATGGTAAGGTTTGTGATGAAAGACTTAGCCTGTAAATTATTGAAGAAATGAAGAAGAGACCAAGTGACAATAGTTTTTATAACAACGACAAAATGATGTGTAGAGGGTGTCCAGATGAACTAGGAAACATTTTTGTTGAACCATTTTTTCATTAACTACGAGGAAGCGTAGGACAAGGGGAGAAAATTCCACTACTCTTGGTTATTGATCCTAACTACGTTATCATGTTGGAGGAGGTAGAACGTAATTCATTTTTTGTGTGTCAAGGAGAAACCTTGCTTAGTTGCGTGCTATTAGAGCCTTTGGTACACTACACATGAGGAATACAAGATGGACACTAATGTCGCATTATGTATCTATGAGGAAACCATCACAACAAGCATAGAAGGAGCACTATGCATACCACCTCAAGTATTCAATCCATATATGGCAGTGACACGTTTTGAGGTAGGACACCACGACATGTACATTCATGAAAAGAAGGACCCAAATCAACATTGGTTGCCAACACAATACAAATGGGGAACATTATGCTTGATTGAGATGATGAGAGGACAATTCCAACCACATAGAGAGAACCATCTGCATAGGCAAACCTAAAAATATATGACGTCAATGAGAAGGAAGGAGAAGGAGATGAATAGGAAGAAGGGAAGGGCCGAGAGGATCCAATTTTATGGCCAAAACAACACAATGATAGAAAGAGAAAAGAGCCAGGGACAGAGAGACCCATATAAAAATGGCCCAAGCACAAAGTTGTTAATGAATTTTCTATTTAGGCACTAACAGAATAATATTTGGAGAATATAGGTGACCAAGTAAAATAAGTCACTGTTGACGCATTTCAATGGGTAACACAACAACACCAAGAGGTGAAAAAACATATGTAGGAATAGATGGCAGAATTGCGACAAGTATTAGAAGCCATAAACATCACATGAGTGAGACAAACACAGGAGGAAAAAACAACCAACACTACCAATATTGGAGAGGCATGACCAACAATCTACCAGTCCTTAGCAGTCACAGGAGAATGAAGGTTGATTAAGCTAGCAGTGGGGGAAGTCTAGTACCCCATGATAAAATTGCAAGAACAGACTAGGGCATTAGGTCATGTAGACCTAGTGCTATCACAACTACCAATGGATGCACTACAAGAGCTATCGATGAGCGCAACACAAGATCTGAACATGTGCATTGAGAAGACATCTAATGATCTAGTAAAAATTACAACATTAAATGTTACATTAGAGAAAGAGTACAACAAAATGAAACAAGAGTGTGGTGAGGTCATGCAGAAAGTAGAATGAATGCAACAGAAATTCAAGAGAGTATATCAAGAACTCCCAAAGGTGCAGGCTAAGAAGGAGGCCTCGGTGGAAGATCAAGTTACACAGATAAGTGAATTCATTCAAGGATTTCATACACACATTCTTGATCTAGAAGTACACATGACACCAAGCACTCGACCTTAAGAGAAGGAGACGAGGAAGCAAAATGTGACAAGAATGGTAAAAAATATGAAAACACTGGAAGTAGAGTGTGAGCATGTAATGATCCCAAGCCAAAATTTTTGCTTGGAATCACTAACTACTACTGATTTGTTGATGTGCGGGTGTTTATTAAGTTATCCATTTATTAAGTGCATTCATAAAAGATTTATCCAACACATGAAGATCACAATACATTCAAGATATAGAAGCACAAGCAAAGATCTGACCTTTATTATGAGTAATATGGAATCAATAAAATAGATAGCCGATCTGGAATAATCCTTAGATGGATGAACAGATAATAGATACGAGCTGCTACAAAATGCTCTGCTGATACAAAATATTCCTCCAAAGGATGAATAATAAATGAGAACCAACACAAGCAGATTTGAGTGCTAAACCCTCCAGATGAAGAATGCCACATCCCAATAGAAGGTTGGAAACCTCATTGAATCATCTCTACTGAAGGAAGGCTCCAAATGAGTCCAAACTCAGCCATATGATAGCTCAGGATGGTAGGATCACCCTACTGAAATCCCAGGCTAAACTTCCAAGGAAAACCCTTCCATACTTTGAATCTTTTGCTAAGACTGCGCCCTCCTGAATGCCTAGAACCCTAGGAAATTCGGCTTGGATGAGAAAAGCCTCCAAATTCTCTGAAAATTCATAGGAATGTAGATCAGGCTATGGGAACCTCGTAGGAGAAGTTTCAAACTCAAATTCCAGGTGAATCTCCCTAGATCTGAAATTTATTGAATCACAGGATGCCCCTTTTGCCTCCAAGATGTCCCAATCTGAATCTAAATATCTGATGGTGATAATTCTCTAGGAAGACCCTCAAAATGATGGTGGTGCCCCTGCAAATAAAACCCAAGTGTCAGAATGGCCATAGGCTCCCCAGATAAACTGGATTGAACCATTCTCTAGGTGATGGTGCACCCTTGCTGAAAACACAAGAACAGTAGAACCCTGCTACCTTCTGAAGCGCTAGATGGAAATTTGCTGAGAGTAGAATGGTTTGGAGGAGTCTTTCATCCCTGAGACCAAGCTGTGGAACAAGGTGAGTGGGTATTTCACAATTGATTTGCTCACAAGGGTTTGTACAACAAAACCCCCAAACTAAATGCTCAAGAGAAATAACAAGCAATATACCAAATCCAGAATGACTAATGGGTGTGTTGCAACCTCTTACTTATACTTTTCCTTCTAATTCTCTGTAGATTTAGGTTAACTCCCAGGGTTAGCTTCTATTCTTCTGTTGAGTTATCTTTTACTCCTTTTATCCTTTTTCTTCCTTAAGTCAACTTAAAAATATAACNNNNCCCCCTCAATGTGAGACTATGACCTAGTGGGGGTGCCCAGGCCACTGAGTCTCCTCATCACCTCTCTATCAAGAGGTGGGGTACATTACAGTCTCCCTTTCTTGAAATTGCTTATCCTCAAGAAATTCCAAACCTGCTTCTATTACCACTTGCTTCGTTTCCCATGTGGCATCCTCAATGGGTAAATCCTTCAATTTGATCAGGTGTTCTTTGATGCTTCAGTTTCTGAACCTTTTCTCTTGGACCTCTAATATCTCCTCAGGAATCAAAACAAGTTGTCCTTCCTCATCCAGGGGAGGTAGTACCTCAATGGGTCTAATGTGTTGGCCGAGGGCTTTCTTAAAGTAGGAGAACAACCCGTATCTTTCTGCTAACTCTGTAGGGTCCAAAGAAACATGGATGTAGTTTATCTACTCCGCTCCTTTTTATGGACGCCTGCTTGTATGGTTGGAGTCTTAAGTAGACCAGGTCACCAACCTCAAAAGTACGATCAAATCTATGCTTGTCTGCTTGGACCTTTTGTTGGTTATGTTCTCTTTGTAGATGATCCTTCAGTTCCCTGAGAATGTCTTGGCTCTATTGTATCCAATACTGTACCATAGGTTCCCTGTTGTCACTGAAAGCAATCTCCCCAAAAGATAGAGGATCATAGTCATACAATTCCCTGAATGGTGACATGCCTATGGACGTATGTTGGGTGGTGTTGTAGAAGTACTCTCCCAAGTGCAACCATCTGGCCCACGCTTTCTATTATCCTGCCACATAATTTTTGAGGTAACCTTCCACCCACGTGTTGATGATTTTTGTCTGTCCATTTGTCTGAGGGTGATATTTGGTGCTAGGGGTTAAGGCCGTACCAACCAACCTAAATAATTCCTGCCAGAATGTACTCATGAACCTGTTATCCCTATCGCTAACAATGGTCTTAGGTAGGCCGTGCAACCTGAAGATTTCCCTGAAAAACAATTCAGCCACCTGTGTTGCACTGAAGTCAATGGCTATGGCAAAGAAATGTGCGAAATTTGTCAACCTGTCCACTACTACAAATATGCAATCCTTCCCTTGTGTCTTTGGCATCCTGGTGATGAAATCCATGGATATGCTCTCACATTTGTGCTCTGGAATGGGTAGGGGTTGTAGTAATCCTGCTAGGTGTGTGTGCTCATCTTTGTTCTCCTAGCATGTAGTACACTCCTTGACGTGCTTAATCATATCCTCCTTGAGGCCCTTCCATGAGACCTGATGACCTGACATTGGTGAGTCATGGTATGCCTATAATATCTTAGCCTTGAAGGTTGATTCAGGAACTAAAAGGATACGGTCCTTATAGTAGATGAGGTCATTCATAACCTTCAAGTTATCATATTGTATCTCTGCATCCAATAACTGGCATGAAAATTGATCTTTTGTATACTCTATCACCAAATGATCTTTCCAGTCAACTGATACCTCGGTCATAGCAAAGATGGATGGCCTCCTATATAACGCATTAGCCACCACATTGTTCTTCCCTTTGAAAATTCAATGTCAAAGTCATAGGCCTGTATTCTACTTACCCATTTCTGCCGCCTCTCATTCAAATCCTTCTGCTGTAAAAAATATTTGAGACTATTATGGTCTGACTTGACCACAAACTGGGCACCAACCAAGCATTGCCGGAATTTAGCTAGTTCATGCATGATAGCTAGCATTTCTTTGTCATAAATGTTGTAGAGTAGTTTGGGACCCCTGAGTTTCCGACTCTCATAGGCAAGAGGGTGCCTCTTCTACATCAGTACAGCCCCAATTCCTTCCCCAGATGCATCACACTCCAAGGTAAAAGGGAGAGTGAAATCTGGAAGGGCTAAGACTGGGCATGTACTCATCACTTCCTTCATCTTGTCCATCATTTTTTGAGCTTCCTCGTCCCACTTGAAGGCTCCCTTCTTAGTCAAATCGATCAAAGGTGCACATAGTTGAGAAAATCCTTTGACAAACTTCCTATAATAAGTGCACATACCCAGGAATCCTCTTAATTCTGTGAGCGTTTTAAGAGTAGGCCATTCCATGATGGCTTGTATTTTCTCCTAGTGTACCTGTACCCCCTTTTCCCCGATGATGTGTCATAAATAGAGGACCTTTGTCATTCCAAACTCACATTTGGACTCCTTAGCATACAGTGGCTATTCCTCCATGATTGACAAAATCTGATCTACATGCTTGAGATGTTCCTCCCACATCTTGTTGTAGATAATAAAATCATAAAAAAAAACCAATAGGTACTTCCTCAGCTGCTTGTTGAACACATGGTTCATACATGATTGGAACGTAGCAGGGGTGTTGGTCAAGCCAAATGGAATCACCAAAAACTCATAATGGTCGTAGTGACATCTAAAAGCTATTTTTGAGATGTCTTCCTCCCTCATCTTGATCTGATGATAACCAGAGCGAAGATCAATCTTAGTGAAGTAGATGGCCCCATGCAATTTGTCCAACAGTTCATCAATCCTTGGTATTAGGTATCTATTTTTTATGGTCTTTTTGTTCAAAGCCCTGAAGTCAATGCACATCCTCATAGTGCCATCTTTCTTCTTCACCAGCAATACTGACGAAGCAAAAGGGCCATTGTTGGGCCTGATATGCCCCATGTCTAGAAGTTCCTTGATGGCCTTCTCTATCTCATCTTTGTACTTCTTGGGATGTCTTTATGGTGTGGTGATAACTGGTTTGGCCCCTTCCTCTAGATCAATAATGTGCTCAAACCCCCTATCTGGTGGTACCTCTAGAGGAATAGATCCAAACACCTTGTGGTGCCTATCAAGGATTTCTTTGATCTTTGGGGTGTAATGAGCCTTGCCCTGTTCATCCATATGTGTCACCACCCTGCATTCTACTGCGTATACTATCTCATCCCTCTGAAAGATGGCCTCCATCCTCTTGGTCGTGACTACCTTTACAACATTCCCTGTCATGCCTCGAAGCACTACCTTTCGTCCACCCTCCTCTATGAATGATATTTCCATAGTTTTGTAGTTGGTGGTGAAAGGCCCCAATGTGCTGAGCCACTGAACCCGGAAGGTCCATGACATAGAATTCCTGTCTCATCTCATGCTTACCCAAGGTAAGCTTCATGCCTGGAATGTATCTATCATAGGGCATAGTGCCTCCACCTACCTCCTTATTCCCATACGAATCAAGGTCCTTCCCTTGATGGGTCACTTGCATCAGAATGTCAGTTATCCAAGATTGGTTCGTGTTCATTATCTGTAGGTTCTCGTCAACCTTCTTCAAATTTTCAGAAAGTTTGGCCTGTCCCCTTCTGTTGGTTTCATGGTACTCATCCAAGTGTTGGACCAATGTGCTTTCCGTGCAGTTGATGGATTGATGGAACTTGTAAAATTCGGTTGCTATGAGAGCCAAACCTTGAGGCTCATGGTCATCCCCTGACCCTTCCATTTCGGCCTTTGTTTCACTGATGGGTTTCTTCCTTCGACCCATATAGATACCACTGTACCTCTGCATGTGCTGATCCTTCCACAGGTTTGGAGGTTCGAAGCTCTGATACCACTGTAATGATCCCAAGCCAAATTTTTTCTCTTGGAATCACTAACTACGACTGATTTGTTGATGTGTAGGTGTTTATTAAGTTATCCAGTTATTTAATTCATTCATACAAGATTCATCCAACACATGAAGATCACAATACATTCAAGATATAGAAGCACAAGCAAAGATCTGACCTTTATTATGAGCAATATGGAATCAATACAATAGATAGCCGATCTGGAATAATCCTCAGATGGATGAATAGATAATAGATACAAGCTACTACAAAATGCTCTACCGATACAAAATAAGCCTCCAAAGGCTGAATAAGAAATGAGAACCAACACAAGCAGATATGAATGCCAAACCCTCCATCTAAAGAATGCCACGTCCCAATAGAAGGTTGGAACACTCACTGAATCGACCCTACTGAAGGAAGGCTCCAAATGAGTCCAAACTCGACCAGATAATATATTGGGGTGGTAGGATCACCCTCCTGAAATCCTAGGTTGAACGTCCAAGGAAAACCCCTCCAAACTCTGAATCTTCTGCTAAGACTGTGCCCTCCTGGATGCCTGGAACCCTAGGAAATTTGGCCTTGATGAGAAAAGCCTCCAAATGCTTTGAAACTTCCCAAGAATGTATATCGGGCTATGGGAACCTTGTAGGAGAAGTTTCAGACTTAGATTCCAGGTGAAGCTCCCTAGATCTGAGATTAGATGAATCACAGGACACCCCTTTTGCCTCCAAGATGTCTCAATCTGAATCTAAATATCTGATGGTGATAATTCTCCAGGAAGACCCTGGAAATGATGGTGGTGCTCCTGCAAATAAAACCCAAGTGTCGGAATGGCCATAGGCTCCCTTGATAAGCTGGATCAAGCCCTTCTCTAGGTGATGGTGCGCCCTTGCTGAAAACACAAGAACAATATGACCCTGCTACCTTCTAAAGTGCTAGATGGAAATCTGCTGAGAGTAGAATGGTGTGGAGGAGTCTTTCATCCCCGAGATCAAGCTATGGAACAAGGTGAGTGGGTATTTCACCACTGAGTTGCTCACAAAGGTTTGTACAACAAAACCCCCAAACTGAATGCTCAAGAGAAATAACAAGCAATATACCAAATCCAAAATGACTAATGGGTGCGCTGCAACCTCTTACTTATACTTTTCCTTCTAATTCTCTGTTGAGTTAGGTTAACTCCCAGGGTTAGCTTCTATTCTTCTGTTGAGTTATCTTTTACTCCTTTTATCCTTTTTCTTCCTTAAGTCAACTTAAAAATATAACTTAGTTTAGTTGAATTTCCCCCTCAATGTGAGACTATGACCTAGTGGGGGTGCCCATGCCACTAAGTCTTCTCATCACCTCTCTATCAAGAGGTGGGGGACATTACAGCACAATTGTATACATAGACTATGGGTGTTTGGACACAACTGAGTGGAGACATGGTACAACAAGCTATAAGTTACAAGATTCAGACTGCACAGGGAAATGTACATAAATTGCAGGAAGCAATGGACACATTACCACCAACAGAGGTGGTAACTGCAATGAACAAGAACTGAAAGATGTATTCATAAATGAATAAGCTAAGTGTGGAGCATTAGTCTTGCACACAACATATATAAGTCTTATAGGAATAAGCATATAGAGTGACAATGACCGTAACAACAACTTAAGGTATCATCAAACAAACAACTCAGGAAGGTGTCGAGAAGGTGTTGGCTCACATTATTGCTAAAAAATTACACCAAATTTTGTCGAACGAACTAGAGGTCAAGGAAAATGTTGCAACAATAAAGGAAACCTCTGAAGCATTAATGACACACTAGAAGAAGGCCTCAGTAGCTCGGGATGAGCCACAAGTGATTGTTGGGGGCCTGTTGGAGAGCCATTTTGGACAAGTTTTGTGATCTGTGCCAAAATGAAGTCAAAGCGTAAAAAATAGTTAGAATATGGTCTAGAGTGCAAGATGGGAGCAGAATTCAAGGAGTCAAATATCTCGACAGAAGGATGCGCAACAACGTACAAAAGGTCAAAAATGGTTATAAAATGTTGGTTTTTGGGGGACACTTTGTCCACTTTTGTAACGGGTTTACCCTTATTTTTGTGTATAAATATGTAAAGGGTTTTTTGGAAAAGGGGTTTCGATATATGAGAAGTTCCTAGTGCTTTTTGGGGAAGGAATTCAAATGATGGGGGAAGTATGAGGCATGATTGAGGAGTGAACTTGCACTGCAACAAAACGATTACGAAGGTTTGGGTAATGTTATTGTTTCATATTTTGTATTGTATTGCATAGTTGTAAGAGAATCATCAACGAATAATAACAAAATCGAACTATTGTCGACATAGCCCATGTTGGGTGAACCACGTTAAACTTGTGTGTTGTGATGTCTCAGCATGTTATGTTGTTCAATGTTAATGCACAATAATGATAATGCTTGACTATGATGATGAATGTGTTAGTCATATATAATTTCATAATGTTGCACATAGACTATGCTTAATGATAACGTAATGGGAACTGTGCAGATGAGTGAATTGTAGCAAAGACATGAAGAATAATGTCTCACTTCCCCTAATCACTGTAGAACCTTGGTTCCTCTAGCCCCTCTAGATGGCTCGGGTGAGACTTCACTTGCTCTGTAGGTGATGTCGTAAGGGTCGGTGTCTAAGGGTTTTGTTGGTATTTGAATGATTAACCTCGGGTCTGCCCCCTGCATGCCAACAACCACGGATAACCATAGTCACTAATGGTCACCCATGGTTAACCATGTCATCCACAATTAACCACACTCAACATGGTCTCATAGCATCAACCATAATCAAACATGGACAGCCAAATATTACTTTAATATAGTCAACCATATGAAACCAAATTCAACTATGGCTAATATTACTTTAATATCGTGAACCATATGCAACCAAATTCAACCATGGTCAACCAAAATTGAGAAGTCAACCAAATTCAACTCAAACATTATCACCCATACTAAAATATCATAGATATTTCATTATTATTTTAATTAACAAATCTACTAGTCAACGAAATTCAACTCTACTCAAAGATTGCCACCCATACTAACATATCGTATATATTTCATGATTATTTATATTGTTATTTTAATTAACAAATCTACTCATCCTCTTCACATAGTTAGTTAGTGAATTAACACAACCAAATAAGTAAAAGTGATTGAATCAACCACTTTTATTTATGTAATTGCCTATTCACATAGTTAGTTAGTGAATTAACACAACCAAATAAGTAAAAGTGATTGAATCAACCACTTTTATTTATGTAATTGCTGCTAGTTAATAATACAACCAAAATACTTGAATTTATATATTTAAATTGATATCTAAATTTTAGCCATTAACATTGGGGTTTTCCTATGAAGGAAAATCTTTCACTATTTCATGAAGAATCACAATTCTTGCATGCTTATTTAAAACTGTAAGCACAAAGTAACCCAATGTGTTTGGTTTTGAAATTCGATACGATTGAAAATATCTGTTTTTTTAAGAAAAAACAATCTGGTTTTTAAAAACAATGATGGTCATATGATAGAAAGTATTAATATTATAATGAAGTACACAACTGTGGTCGCTTTGAAATTCAAACCCTTTGGAAGATGTCATTTTCAAAGACCACCACTGATATAATAATGAATTATGTACCGAAGTTGGTCTAGAATTTCCCGCTGTGGTAAAAATAGTAGAGAAATGCGTTGGCTCTGAAATTCAATACCAATGAAAGGATGCCATTTTCAAAGACAATGATTCTTAATTATGTTACAAATCATTGTTATATTTTATCATCATTTATAGTATTATATTTTAGTAAGGCTTACGCAGCAAAGATGACTTCTTCAGAGTGCAATTTTCCAACTTCGTTGTTGCTGCAAAAATGGTCCCCGTCCAATGATATCCCCAGTAATGATTCTTCTGTGCTGCGTCACCTTTCAAACTTGGTAATCCATCAACTTCCAATTTAGGATGATGCTACTTCTCATTCACCTACTGTGCCATTTTCACCGTGTGATTGGCATGTTCAAGCAATGACCTGTACGGAGGAACTCGGATCAGCTGGCCTCCCTAATTTCAGAGGTGTTTAGCGTAAACGTTTATGTTTTGATTTTTTGGGGTATTTTTTTTTTTTTTTAATAATTTAATTATTACGTCGAAAGGCTTATACGTATTGGATATTGGAGATGGGCACAATTAATCACCTTTTAATCTAAAATTCTAATGCAGTTGAAGATGCTGGCATATTTTTAGTCGTCCTCCCAAATCAATGAATGTGATTTACTCTTCATAACTTCCTTGTATTTTTGAATGCATCCGTTAATTTGTTTACTTTTTAACATTTACCTAATCATATTAAGAAATTACTGTAGCACCACATGATTACCACGTTTGAGATCTCTGTAATGTTTCGAGACTGCAATTATCACATGAAAACCATTGTGCAACTGAAAACCGTCTCTTCCATGGAGTAGAGGGCATATACCACAACAAAGAAAACTGTTGTGCCACTAGGGCACGAGAGAAAACAGTTGTGCATATTATTTTATGCCACGTAAATGTTACTTAGAAAATCATTGTGCCACAAGCAGGAGAGAAAACCGTGGCAGACGCAGGAGAGAAATAGTTACAGTTAGGGTTTTTCGTGGAAGACACAGGAAAGAAATAGTTACAGTTAAGGTTTTTTTCATTGTTTTCGCGTTTTGGTGTTAAGATTACATGTAGAGTTTACAATTAAGTTTTAAAATTATAGTTATAGTTTTCAGAATCTTCCTTTATCAATTATAGTCTTTAGGCGTTTATGAGTCATAAATTATATATGACTGTGCTAGTGTCTAACACAATTCTTCTAAAAATTTTGTAGGAATCAAAACCTATTTATACATAAAAAAACAATTTAATCAAGATAAAATTGTTATTTCATCATGAATTTTAAAATCTCTAATTTTTTAGGGTGCAAAACCTATTTATACATTAAAAACTATTTAAGGAATAGAAAACTATTTAAGGAATTTAAAAATTATCATTTTAAATTCCAGTAATGGGTGCTAAAAAACTAAATTTTCTGATTTATTTTGCCATGATTATTAGTTAAATTCCAGATTTAAGTTGTTGGACTGTATGATCAGACTGCTCCAAAAATTTCAAAAACCTAAATTTATTTATGCATTTAAAAAAGCAATTTAAACAACAATTTTTTTTCAAGAAGTATATAACCTAATAACCTAATTCCATTGAATCCAAAAAATAAAGCCTTTAGACTAACCAAAACATATTTTTTTCTTTCATTAAAACATATTTTTTTTTTTCATTAAGTTGAATTGAATAGAATAATACGTCAATGAACATGGATGCTAATAATAAAAACCAGGAGATCCATACCAGGTCCATAACAATGAATTTCTATCATAATTATTTCATTTTAAGGTAAAAGAATTTTTATATAATTTTATTGGTTATTAAAATTGTTAGAGCAGGGTTCCCTAGGTGTAGGAGTGTGCTGTTAAGGAACTCAGTGTTGTTAAAGTCACCAGTTCTAAATCTGCCTAAACAAAAAATCCATTCATATTAAAGCTAGTTTCCCAGATCATAGACAAACTAACAAACAAAAAAATTTGTTAAAACAGAAAACAATAAAGACAAAATGGAGAATAGTTTAGACAAAATGGAAAATAACTTGTGGATTTCTGATTTAGTGACTTTTTTTCAGTAGTGGTTATTAGATAATCATGAATGTTGTAAGATTCGTACGGTAGAAACCTATTTTTGTAGTATGATAACGGGTAAACCCTTTCTAGCTTTTTCGTTGGGCGAAAACAATCGAAGCTCAATGACAATTATTCTGGGGAAAACCTTTTATCTAGTTAAACTGTAGCATGGATTTTCTAATTTTGACTTTTATTTTAAACACTCTACTAAATTTGAAAATAGAGTTCAAAGATTTAGCCACATTCAAGTGGAGGGAAATCTTTAAAAAACTAGTAACCCGTTCTCACTATTCCAAGAGTGGAAGCAGAGATCATTGAAAACAATTTGTAATGCATTGAGACGTTAATGGAATCTGACTTCTCCCTTGATGATTGAGCAGCGTTGCTAAATACTTGCTGGAACTTGTATTTCTCAGTCATACGTTATCACGCTCATAAATACATGTCCAGAACAAAGCTAGTGTGTTTTTTCTGCAATTGTAGGCTCAATTTAATATTTTTAATTGCTTTACTTTTTGCAAAATAATGTTTTAATCTGATTGACTTGTCTTTTGAAACTCCTTTGTACAATTATATGCCCAATTTAATATTTTTAACTGGTTTATACTTTGGTCAATCTGATTCACTTTTTCTTTATCTTATTTTTTAGATTTAGGCTTTTGTGTAGTCTAAAAGTTACTTTTGGAGCAAAATGTTATAATCATAACTGTAAAGAAAATTCTGAATGAATTATTCCGATTATTAGTTTTGAACAAAATTATCACTTGTTATTATTACTTATACCTACTCAAATAAATAAATTTAGTCACTTATTCACTTACCCATTGATAGCTTGAAATGATTCCTGGTTTTTTTTGAGTTGATTAGATAACTGATAGAGATGCATCCGCCATGCCAATATCGTTTTTTAAACTGCTGTATTATAACATGTTTTTCTCATTCAATTGTACTAACTACAGAAACTCAATAAACTCGACTTAGTATAAAGTCGGAACAGAGATAACATTAATATTTAATCATATTCTTTTAATTTAAAGCAGTATACAGAAGGAACAAGAAATTTAATTAATCATCTTTGACAGAAATATAGGTTGAGAACATACCATAGTGGTATGGAATATTTGTTTGGACAGTATACAGAGGGAACAAGATAAAAAAGACGAAGCATTGATGTCTCCTTCTGAAGCAACTAAGCTGTCGGGAAACAGTGGCCATAACGTTGGGATCATTATGAATCATAAATAGCAATATTAGTGGGGCACTACTCTACAAACATTACTGTCACACATATGATGGTAGGAGCGTCATGAATAAATCTTAGGCCAGGACCGTAAACAAGGAGGCGACATAACTAATGAATTTCTCGAGATATAAAGTTGCAGCAGAGGAAGAAGAAAAATGTCACGTTGAACTAGGCAATGGACGCAGGATGATCTGAGCTCCATACTGAGGGTAGAGCACCACGGGAACGGCGGGTGCATGTCTGTATGAAGGGGAAATCTCGAAAGAGAAGCGCTGTAAAATCATTGCCAAAACGACCTTGGCTTCAATGACACTGAAATTTCGCCCTATGCACGCCCTCGGCCCAACACCAAACGGAATAAATGCCAATGGATGTTTTGCGGCCCCTGCAACTCCAATACAAAATCTTCCAGGATTAAATTCATTAGCATCATCTCCCCACAAATTTTTGTCATGGTGAATAGCCAAGATTGGTATCAGTAGCTCCATGCCTTGTGGAAGATTAAGACTACCAAGATTGACTTCGTTCTTTGTCCGTCTGACCAGAGCGACTAGAGGTGGATACAGTCTCAGAGACTCTTTCACAATCATGTCCACCTGCAAGAAAAACCGAAAATCACATCGATACATTTATCCTTCCTTATAAGGTTATCACCCAATCAAAAAGAAAATTGCTGATCTTACGATTCTGAGTTTGTTCAAAGTATTTCTGTCTGGATCATCGTTCCCACAGACGTCTAGGACCTGCTTCCTTGCCATTTGCTGCCAGTCTTGATGGATGGCCAGAAGGATTACTGTCCATGTTAACATATTTGAAGTGGTCTGTTTGCCAGCAAAGAAGAAAGTCTTGCATTCCTCTATTATATCTCCAATTCTAAAAGCACGAGCACTAGTGTCAGCGTGGTCTTCTGCATTAGTGTTTGCTTTGGCTATCATAAGCCCTAGCAAATCAGTTGAAGCGTGTCTCTTACCACCTGCGTCCTTTTCTCGCCTCTCGATTAGCTTTAACAGAGACGATCTGATTTCCTTGGCAAGATTCCATTGATGCAGGCTTTTTCTCGTAGGCAAAAACCTGAGACACATAGAAGCCCTTGTGTTCATAGTTAGACAGCCAATCAATTAACTAGATATTATGGTGTAAACGTTGGCTGCGAATTTCTCAAAGAAAAATGTCCAAAAAAAATTCAGCTGTACTTGTTGTACAGTTCCATTTCGAATTTACTAGTAATGGCAAAAGAATTGCGTATGATAAATACCGCCAAAAAGCAATATTTGATATAAGCATGGAATATGAAAAATTCATGATCTACGAAGGAATATCTGACCTCCAAAAACACGCGACAGAAAAATTTCTTAAGGCTTCTGCAGCGAAGATGAATTGTTCAGACTGCATACGAAATATTGATTTTCCTTCCTCGTAGCTGGTGCCGAAACCTGCTTGTGCAATGACATCTGCACTAAGATTTTCAAATTGTTCACAAACGTCGATCTCATTCACGCCTGCTTCAATGGAACTTTTCCATTTCTTTAGCATATTCGTGGTACTCCAAACAATCACAGGAATCAATCCCTGTTGTGCACAAAGAGAACTATATGAAATATACAGGATTATATGCATTTTAACAGTTTAAGAAAAACTTGATAGCTTCAGATCATATCTAAGAAAAACTGATTTGAATATAATTCTCATGTTCTCTATCTAGAAGGCTTATTTGAATATATTACTCTCAAATTCTCTGAGAAGAACGCAGGATTTATGATTCTTCTGTGCTGCGTCCACTTCTCGCCTTTCAAATTTGGGAGTCCATCACCTTCCAAATTCTTTACAATAGGATGAGGCTCTGGTTTTTCATAATTACCATCCTTGAATGAGAATATCTCCTTGATTAGCTCAGGGTCCGCAATAGTTAGTCTTGCAGTAGGGCCAAACCAGACGAGAAAAGTGCTACCTATACAAAGAAATCAATAGAAGCCCAATCAAGATGACCCCTCCAACTATTTAAAACTTCGAAGATATCAGAAAATCGACAATATATGGAGCAGTGATACTTCACCGTAGGACTTCCTCCATTGATGGTAGAATGGCAGAACTCGAGCGAGAATATCGTGAGAGAAGCCCATAGTCTGAAAGCTCGCTTGATGCGCCATTTTCACCATCTCTATGGCATTTCCAAGAAATAGATTATACGGAGGGCCTCCTATTCCCTGTGATTCGAAATGCTTCTGTATTTTCAGAGGCTTCCACCATACAAATTTTATAACTTCCATGAGCACTGTAATAACAAGTACAGCTGCTAAGCCACAAATCCACAAACTTCCCTCCATTGTTCCAGTAACTCTTTGCGCATTCACAATCTTAATAGCCAAAGAATTATATAATTTCCCAATACCGAACATTGCATGTGTCTTTCAACCTCTAGTGAAGTGGATAGCTCAGGAATGCTTCGTTGTTCAGCTGTAAGTCTTATTAATACAGTGATAGCCGACAGATGGATCTATTGCTGCAAGTCATCAGCAGCCATGTTCATTGCCGTGATTTTCGCTTAAAATTCTAGATGATATTGACTGACCGAATGTTTTATTGGCAATTTTACTCTTCTAGAAAGTAACCCTTATATTGGATAGACTTGCCACAGTGAAACCTTGATGTAACTAATTTTTGACCTGGCTAGAAACACATTTGACCGATTGCGCACACAAGCATGTGCACATTGTTTGGAATCTGTTGAGGTTTGGAGAGACCTGTACACCTGACATGTTTGTCGGCAGTGAATTTATGGACCAAACGATTATTGAAAACGATAAATATTATACAGATGTAGAATTTGTATTAACCTCAACTTGCTCTGTGGCTGATTGGTACGTTAATGAAATCTACACTTCCATGTAACATTTAAGTAATTTTATTCTGTTTACGAAAATTTTGTCAATACTTTGTATTTATGTATACAGCTTGAGTGGGTCTAATGGTTAAGAACATGCGTTTCTTCTTAAGAAGTTACAGGTTCGAATCCAGAGGAGGGTAGGGTATGTATACCTTCTTAGACTTTACCAGTCAAATTCCTGGACTGAAGGAGGTCCCTTGTCCCACAAACAAGAAGATCTCATACACCAAATTTGATGTGCTGGCTTGGTCGTGACCTTAAAAGTAGATTATTATTATTATTATTATTAGTTAATAACCAAATATATTGCAACAACTATAATACAGTGTGAAATTGTGAAGTAAAAATGGGTTTCAAAATAAATTTAAACACCATTTTAAAATATGGGTTTGATAAACATGTATTTGAATAACTTTTTTAATTAATTATAATAAATTTAAACACCATTTTAAAATATGTATTTGATAAGCATGTCTATGTATGTATTTTCTCCTGTGTCCAGAAAAAACAGGTCGAGCGTTTACATGATTCCAAACATGTTTATCAAATACATACTTTGAAATGTTTACTATATTTAAACTGTGTTTTGTAAATCGTACTAATTTAAACAAAGTTTCCATGTTGAAATTTGCAAATTCAGATTGTGTCAATTACTTGATAAATATCTATAATATATTGTTTATTGCAATATTGAAAATTCAGATATGCGTTAGCCTAATATCTTTGAGTGTTTCTATTATTAAGGCTTATCAGAAGTGACATCAATTGGTACAACATTATGAGAGGAGACATATGGTTTTATGAGAAGTGACATCAACGATTTTATACACGACATATGGTTTTATGAGAAGTGACATCTTTGTTTTTTCTTTTTCATGTTCAACTATTTTATACGCATGGGAAATACATATATAAAAAAAAATTACATTAACCATAATATTTATATTGGGATAAACCATGATATTTATATTAATATTAGGATATGATAGAAATCGTATATAAAAAGACACACACTAATTACTAATTATGGTATTTTAAAAAAAAACTCACATCAACTATAATATCTATATTTATATTGGGATAAATCATGATATTTATATCAGAATATGATGAAATATCTATATTGGAATAAACCTAGATAAACCATGATATTTAGGATATGATGGAAATAGCATATACAAAAAACACTTACATTAACTATGGTATTCTTATTGGAATAAGATAACATCATGTAAAGAAATATATATATATATATATTATATATATATATATATATATATATATATATATATATAAGTTTTTTTTATTATATTAGTATTATATTAGTGTTGATTTTTCAAATAGTATAAGTAAATAATATTTACATTGAAGTATTAAAAAAAAATATTATTATTTAAAAATAATAAAAATTATTAAAAAAAAACATTTTTTTTAAATAGTAAAATAAAATTATATAACATTATAAAGAGTATGGTAAAAAATAATAGAATATATTAGAGTTATTGGATGTTGTCAAAGTGACTAAGATGAAATGTGAAAGAAATCAATATTAAAATTATTATGTTGTACTTTTGCCATATATTTTTGTTAAAATATAATTAATTTTGACATGGAAATACCTACATAGACATGGAAAATATTTACCTGGATTGGATGCCTAAGCCCTACGCTCGGATTTCTTGCCAATTCCTAACGCCTGGATTTCCAATAACAACAACCACCAATGTTTACCAACCACAAACATTCACTTCGAATTTATGTAAAGTAAAATTAGAGAGAAATTATGGTAATATATAAATTAGCTTTTTGATCGAAACATCTTGTAACATCCCCAACCAGTAAAATTAGAGATAAATTATGGTAATATATAAATTAGCTTTTTGATTGAAACATCTTGTAACATCCCCAACCATCAAGCCTTGCCAGGTAGCCCTACCTAAACAACTGTATCATTGTTTTTCTACTCTGATACCATTTTGTCACACCCTCGTCCACCCAAGTTAGGCCATGTTATTTCGTATAAATAAAAATTATCATCTTCCTATAAATATAAACATAAATAGACAACATATTCTGCTAATACATAGACTAATGTGGATATAACAATAAAATCATACATGTAATAATCACGGACAAAACCATAAATATTACAACATATACAAATACACAACATGTAAATGAACAAAGAAATTGGTACTTTTCTTTAAATTGAGGACCAACAATTGCATGTAGACCTTCCACGAACCTCCCACTCTTAGACCACGTTGCTCATCATGCTCAGTAGTGGGTCACCCCCAATCTGGGAGTAAATTTACTTCACCAGGAAAGGGGTTCCTAGGCTTGCAAGGACAACAGGGAAGTCACACAGAACAACATGAAGGATTTTATCCCAGGAGCCACTTAGGCCCACAACCCATAGAACCTCATTCCCCACACACATGTTCCACCCTAGGAGGGTACACCTTCACTATTACAAGTCCATCGACCACTACACCTCCCTTTCCTTGGGCTTCAGCAACAGGATGGACCGGAAGTTTCAGAGTACTGTAGCTACTACGAGACACTTCCCCAACACACTCTCTAAGATAGGGAGAGTTTCTCACAAGCCTGGAAACCTTCTTCTTCAATTCAACCCTTATGTCAAACAGACAAAGGTGATGTCAACAATAGAATTCGGCTAATGCACAGGTGATGGTGACAACTAAAAACTGGTGAGGACATAGAATATGGAAGCAAGACAATATCAACCAAGTAACTATGTTGGTAGAAAAAACCAACCACTAAGACACAACACAGGCTCAGGAAAATTCAAGTGCATCTTGTTCCCAGGAAATACACAATACAACTCAAGTAAAAATGAAAGTTTCAGGATCTTCCTATCTTGGTACGTCCTTCAGTGGGGAGTATGGTGGACCTCCAGGGTGGCTACCATCACGACATTACCGACGGAATGGTGAAGGAACCTGAGAAAATGGCAAGGGGACCCCAACGAGCTTGCATTCCCCAGCTATAAGTTGCATGCGCTCAGGTTGACACATGTCTTCCTGAGGTTGCATGACCTCCACTTAACACTCGTTCCCTTTCCCCACGAACTTAAGACAGATCATATTATGTCAAACTTTAGCCTTTAGGAAATAATGATATGATATTATTCCTTTAGAGGTAAGCCCTCTAGCTTAGCCCCTATTCCTAGACACGTATCCCCTTCCCTACCTAGTGGAAGTTCAGTGCCCCATAACTCTTTCTTCATAGTTGGTATACACGCAACAATGTTGTTTATTAATAATCTGCATAATTACATATACAAAATCATGCGCACTAGCCTTAGCCTTAACCTTTAGGCTCTCTGGCCTAATACACACGTAAGCCTACCAACTTATAATAACTCAGCTCAAAAAACTTATCAAACATGTTTACAAATCATAATTACAACTGGGGTTCTACCTCGAGATATTACAATCCCGTCCCCTTATTTTTTCACTATCCTCAGTGCAACTTGTTTATACATATACAATTAAAAATTCTTCAAAAGATCCAAGCTTTAGCTATTGGAACCTATTATCCACCTAGTGTTGTACTTTCAAGCTCCAATTCTTGTGTTCATACTACATCTGAAACTCAATTTCTCTATTCCATAGAGTTTCTTCAAGAAATCATTCAGCTCATTGTTCCTTGTTACATGATTTAATTAAACCTCATTGAAATCATTGACTGGTTGTAGATCGACAACGTCCAACCCAAAATTATATCTCACTGTTGATAAACTCTTAGCAGGGATATGACTCCATAGACATAAACACTCTTCTCCTACACCTATTAATTCAGAAGAAACATTAGAACATATATGCAATATATGCAATACACACACGCGCGCACACACACACACACACACACACACACACACACACACATATATACAGAGACAATTCTAATAACATTATAACTTGTATACAAGGTACACAACATACAATGAATAGAGAATTGATACTTATATTTTGATTGAGAGGACTTTCCACCCCTGAGTAGGGCTATGACTCCATCAGGGAAATGGATTCCCAAGAAATCCACAGTCCACAATCCATATCAACATGTTCTAGGCCAAGGTATCCAACCTCTACAACACTCCAACAAACAATCTCTCATTCCCCACATGCTTGTCCCACCCCAGGAGTATACACCTTCACTCTCACACAATCCATCAACTGTTACACCTTCATTCAGCCTGAGCTAGAGTTATTTTATAAAATCACATGACTATATTATTGAATGCATACCACTATATGTGGTAAAGGTTGGAGTCTTGTATTAATTCAAATATTCTTATCTTTTGAATGCACACACCGACATAGTAGAATGGCATGTTAATTTGGTTGTGGGGTAATAACCAAAGAATTAAAATATAAGAACCTGTTATAGGAATGAATTCCAGTAAGATAGTCATGTATGAGACTAGGACATGGTTGGATATGGAAAGGTTATGAGCCACACAGGTACTAAAATCTTCCTACGTTTAAATAAAACTTGGATTGCAACCTTTTTGCTAACACTTATGAATACCACAAAAGTATATTCTTGTTGTAGTGTTCGGGTCGAAAAGGAAGGAATCCAATTAATTGGGAAGACAATAGGAAGTGTGAAAAGAATGTGTCAACACATTGGCTAGGATTCCAACTTATGGATGGTGAGATACATGACCGAGATAAAAAGGATTATGTAATTCAATGCAAGGTGCAATAAGTATGCATTGAGAATTGCACCCATTCATAGTAAGTGATAGAATTGTATACTAAATGAAATTATTGAATGTGTTTGGTAAGTACATGCATATATATTATTGCATGGAAATAATTGATACTAACAACTGAAATGTTTTTAACTCATGAAGTTGATGACATTTCAGGAGTTGTTAGACATTACAATAAGAAAGTTGCAATTCAAGTAGTCACATGAATACTAACTACAGAAAATTTCTTGTTCAAAAAAATAAGTAATGAAATTACATATATTAATTATGAACATACATATGCATAGAATGATGACTCATTCTATTTTATTAAATTGTTTGGTAATTATGATTGAATTGCTAGGTGCAGGCAATTCTAAGATCATTGCATATCGTTTTGTACATATTGCAATTGCATTATGATGTACAGGAAATACTGACAATTTGTTGGATGTATGTATGATGAAGCATTCCTAATATGACAACATCCAAGAAGAATTATGAAATAAAATATCATGTTTTGGGGAAAAAGTTGAATTCCTTTTTTAACTAAGTTTGAGTTCCTAAATGAATTGATCCAGGTGGATATTGGTGGCCACCCACCTATTCCACTTGAACCCCCACCATTGCTTCTTTTAGTTTTTTTTTTAGTTTTTGACAGTTTACTATTTTTAGCAGTTTTTTTGGGTCCTGAACTTCCAGGGCCATTTTGAGGCCCTAAACGATGTTTTTTTGGGTATTTTACTGTTGCAAAATGGCATCTAATGATGCCATTTTGTCTAGAGCATTGTAGGACTCGGATATATCTTTCCAACGAGCTATCATACGCCTAAAACGGAGATTGTATGCAAAAGTTACGACCCCGGGAAGTT
>CBVK0102119280.1:0-15999 GCA_900067695.1 Picea abies
TGAAGCTTTCCAAATGCAAGGAATAAACCTCCATGAATCATTTAGACAATTCTATATTACATTTATAAGTCACACATATGGCTTTAAAATACTCCATGATATTTATAGAGAAAGAATCTTGGAAGAAATAAAATAAAGACACTAAAAAAATTCAACCTTGTGCTCAGTTCGGAAATACAAGCATAAAGCCTTGAGAAAATAGTGTAGAGGAAGAAGAAGCAAGAAAATGGATATCTCTATTTTTTTATCAGAGACTTGGTTGCATGTTTATGGTTGAACCTTTTATATTATGATCATTTGATTTCCCTCCAACACTTTCTTTGATGGTGCTCTGTCTCTTTTAAAATCTTCTTTCAATGCTTCTGAAGTAGTTAGGGTTTTGGTCTTTCTAGGAACTTCCACACACTTCCTTTTTGGAGAAACCACTTTAATTAATGATTCATTGAATTATTATTAATGAATTTATGTCATTCAAATGTGTGCATTGAAGTGGGGCCCAATTCATCTTTAATGAGAAATCATTTAATAAAACTTTTATTTTCAAATTTTCAAATTGATGCCTTTTATTTAATAAAACTTTTATTTTCAAATTTTCAAATTGATGCCTTTTTAAAAGGTGTATTGTGTTTTGATTTTTTTAGCATGATAAGTATCTTCTCAGCCATGGAAACGATTCTGGAAGTTATATTCATCATCCTAGATTTCCAACGAGTCCTCCTGATCAAAATTTGGAGTTCTGGATCTCGGGTTACAAGCTTAGGAAGTTGAGGTTCCAAGTAGATTTACTATCAAATCAAGAAAATAGAGCTTATTGTTCTTTCAATTTAACTTCATCTCTTGAAACTATATTGTTCCTTGTCGAATTAAATTTCCAACGAGGTATAGTTTGTCCAAATCGGAGGTCAGGAACTCAAGATATGAGTTCAAGAAGTTGGAGACTCAACCACCGTCCATCGAATTCATGGATCATTCTCATCCATTGATTTGAATTCCACCTATTTAAATCAAATCCCACATGCATTGTGGAGATGAAGATTTTATTCTTTATAATGACTATTCCTCCTTTATATCCATGTGTGAAATAAATGAATTATGGAAGACTTGGTGAAGTGCTTGTGCCTTAGGAATTTCCATGACTTAGTAATAATTTTGATGGCCCACTTGCCCAGTCATCACCCAGTAAGCATCCTTGTCATCTCCTTGTCCGCTTCCAATTAGCATATGTGTCTAGGTCCATGTCACTACCACTTTTCATTTGTGGGTAGGTCTATCTCGGTGCCATGTGTCATGATACAATTACTCGTCATTCCTGCCACATGTCTTGATGTAATAGATGGCGTAAAACTTAGGAAAAATTTTAAGTATGGGAGAGTTCATGGGGGTGAATGAGAGGAGATGAAGTATGGAGAGTCGGTAGAGTATGGCAGGTAGTGAGGGTTGCAATTTGGTGAGAGATATGGAGAGATAAGGAGGGGAAAGGGAATACAAAAATAAACTAAGTATAAAATATGGATTGGTCAGATGGGTGTGAGGGTAGAGTGGAGAGATACTAAAATCATCGCGGACCTATGGATCCATGGTGAGAACTCAAGAAATTGAATAAGTATCAGTATAATAGAGTATAGGAAGGAGTGGAATACAATACTAAGAAATAAGAATAAGTATAGGTTCAAATTGAAGGGGGTGGAACACGAGGGTGTGATTTGGAGGCCGTGGAAGTATAACAAGAATTGAGAATGGGTTATGAACCCACAAAAAATGAGAGAAATGACTAAAGGACTATGAGAAAAATGGAAAGAAATGGCTAAGTGTGGAAATGGATATGAGATATAAGGTGAGAGAAATGACTAGGTGAGGAAAATACTTAGTCAAAAATTTTAAAATTGACAAGGCACAACACAATGGCTAAGTGTGGAAATGGATATGAGATATAAGGTGAGAGAAATGACTAGGTGAGGAAAATACTTAGTCAAAAATTTTAAAATTGACAAGGCACAACACTTAGAAAAAAATTTCTTCTTGCGTTAGAAAAAAATTTCTTCTTCTTCAAGGCTCTTCTTGCATGAGCATCTTAGGCATTCAAACTATGGGTCACATACATGAAAAACATGACTAACATCTTCATACACATCACTTTATCACATAACCAACATCACCATCATACTCCTCTTGGAAAACTGATAAAAATGAGTATAAACACTCTATACTTCTCTCAAATAGATATATGGCATGAAAAACAATGCAAGCATGAAATATACAATATCCCCTTCCACCTCTTAGCACCAATTTGTATGCAAGGTTCTCTTGGAATGAATTCTCATTGTCTGCATTGGTTCATATGTTGGGTTTATATAGGGATAGGTTGGCCACCCAACCCCCTTTATGTCTAGTTGCATTTGTTACAACTTAAATATATCTTTGTTTGTTAGTTATAACAAGCGGTGCATATGGTGCAACGGTTTGAGTTTATAGTTAAGACATTGGAATATTTTGGAATATTCCCCTAGAGGTCATGGGTTCTATTCCTACCAAGCCCAACAACTTTTGATCCATAACCCTCCTTAAGCTTTTTTAAGGTGCCACGTCGCACCAACTGGTTGTTCCACGTGTTGTGTGGTTGCCAAGATACCTACCCAGTTACCATACGATCGCCATATCACGTGCCATGTCAGCCTGATTGTACATGTATGGATATGCTACTTAGATGCCATGTCACTGTATGGCCTACCATGTGGCACCCTTTCAATGGTGCCACGTGGACCGTACGGATCTGATACAGCCCCCCTCCCCTCTTGCGGTTCTACGACCTCCTGGTCTAGGATATTTCTTTCTTCTGAGTTGAATTGACTCTTGGGCTCCTGATTGAACCCAAATCAATTATACACAGGCCCCTTTTCCTTCTATGTGTAGGTTCTGTCAGACTCTTGAGATATTCCTGCGTGCTTCCAAAACACTAAGTTTCAGACGCTAGCTCCTTCTGTGATTATCCCCTTCCTCATATGGCCCCGGGTTGTGTCCTTGCGCAAACATGTGATTGCGAGCGCGGGCAAGAGTGGTTTTAGACCAACCCGCTTTTCGCCCCGCAATTCACCTCCAGCTACCATGTATCCCTTTGTTAAAACCGTGGTTGAAATTGCGGCCCGCTCAAGGAAAATTAATTCAGGTACATGTGGAGTCTTGGTTGTTGGATGTGTTGTGTTTTTCATTATTTGTTGGGCCACTATGTGTTTGTCTTATAGGTGTGCGAGACTCTATGTTGGAAGAATTAGGTGGAGGTATTCATGGAAGGAAGGGGATCTACCCTAGCTTGAGGTTACATTGTGCAAGGATATGGAGTTTTGGTACAAAGATTTGAGTGTTTTATCAAGTATTTCAAAGGTTGGAATCAAGAATAGGTTGAGAATTGAAGGAGAATACAGGGAGTGAGGAGACTTCCTTGTTGTGTAGATGGATTTAGAAATGTGGTTTGGACACAAACATGCAGAAAAATGGTGTTGGGTGGAAAATTTAAAAGGTAAAGAGAAAATTGAGGAATCGGAAATTGGTGATTGTGGACAACAAAAATGTCATTGCTAATCTAGAGGCTCATAATCAAATCCAGTAAGAGGCATGAGATGGGGAGACTGTCATAATCATGTAAAAAGTAAATCACCAAGGGAGTGCAATACAGGAACTGAGGTGAAAGAATAATCTCCTTAGGTAGACTGACACTAAGTTATTGAATTTTCAAAACATGGCACATGCATGGGGACTCTATCAATGGACTCATCTGCAATGATAGAGGGAGAATCATTGCAGTAGCATCACTCTAGGACAAGCATGGAAAAAAATAGTTAGAACAATGTGGATATAGAGCTTGAACTCTTCTAACTTTGTTTTTTAATGTATTTCAAAGTATGTTCAATGTTAGGAGTATATGTTAGAATATATACATGTAGAATCTTCTTGAAATGGCACATTGGTTTACCTAGTAAAGCATTATGTAGGTTGGATGCATTTTTTCTCCAAAACAGTCTCGTATTAGCCATTTTGAAAAAACAATGTATTAGACTACTAACTAGTGAAGTTGCAACACTTTTCTTATATAAATACAACCATTTATGTTAAAAAAAAAATTGTTATTTATATAAAAAGTATTTTACTTAAAAAATGAATAATAAAAGAATATAAAACATAAGATCACATAAGGCCCTCGCTTAGAGGGTCATCTAGCACCTCCTCTACACTGACGTGGGTGGGTATTTTGGACAACTAAATCACCTTGGCCCATGGAAAGGTGCACCTTAGATGATAGCCTTGGCCTGTTGTTAAGGCACACGATGGATGACAACCTTGAACCATTGGTGAGGCGCATGTTGGATGGACATATTGGCCCATTGGGAAGACAAACTCAAGCACACCTACAGAAAAACAAGGATCAACTCCAAAAATTGAATATTGATAGACTCAAGTGCACCTGTAGATATACAAGGAACTCTACAGACTAAATACGAGTTGGAAAATTTGGGCATACTTGGCTAGATTATTGATGAGACTGGGTGCCTAGACTTATATAGATCAGTGAATTTATGGATTCCACATTTTTCGATTGCGATGAACTGATGCAGACCCCCTTCCCTCCTGGGGTTGTGCAACCTCTCAGTCTCTGGATCTTTCCTTATTCTGAGTGGGGTTGTGCAACCTCTCAGTCTCTGGATCTTTCCTTATTCTGAGTCGGATAGACTCTTCGGGCTCCTAAGAGAACCCAAAACAAATCTACATAGGTCCCTTTTTCCTCTTTAGGTGCAGTTCCTGTGAATACCCTCACCCTCTGTCTATGCTCTCTAGCACTCTTCAATTTTTAGGCGCTATCTCCTTTACACTATCCCCTTCCTTCAATATGTCGCTGGGTTATAACCTTGCAGAACTATGTGATTGTGGGCGCAAGAAAGAGTGGTTTATACCAACCAACTTTTTTCCCCACAATTCACCTTCAGCTGCCATGTATCCCTTCATCAAAATAGTGGTTGAAATTGCAACCCGCTCAAGAAATATTATCTTCCAAGCTTGTCCTGGCCCCACAATTCTTCCCCACTGTAAATCTTCAACCTCTCGGTGTTAATCCTCAATCAACGATTGTTATTGAATCTTTACCTATCTCTAGTCAACTGTCCAATCAGTGACCTCTTCTCCCTTCACGCATGATCTCAAACCTTCATGATCTGTTGCCATGTAACTCCCCTCTAAATCAAAATTTGTCATTGATTATGGCTTTCCAGCCTTCGGGAGTTTTGACTCTCAAACTTTCACTTCCTCTGTATGGAAATCTTTCGGAGTGGAATATCTTTTGACACCTGTCCCTTGAATCTATGACCACGATATCCTCCGCGATTTCGGCCTTCGGGACTTTCAAGTCTCAATTTCTCATTCCTTCCGGAGAGATTTCTCTGAAACGACAGATCGTCTACCATGTGTCCTCCTAAATTGATGGCTCTTCTCCCACCTCAAAACTTTGGCCTCCTCAACTAGATCGACGGTCCTTCTGCTCCCTCCTTGATCAACAATCGAGATATTCTTTGGGTCTTCAGACCTTTTCCTCCTCCACTTTCCTCCGGAGTTCTGGATCCGGCGTTGTGTGTCCACCTTCACATTGATGGCTCTCATCGTTTTTGGGACTTCGGCCTTCGAGATTATCGAATCTCAACAAACACAAACCTCTGGAGTGTCGAATCCTATGGCACCTGTCTTCCCTTATCCAACGGTTATCCAATGGAGTGAGTCTATGTCCTCCATGCATCCCTTCACAAATCAATGATCCATGTGCTCCCTTTGGGATTAGCGGCCCTTAAAGACTTCAGCCTTCGGCACTTCGGGATACTCTGACACACTACTTCATAAAAAATCTGGAGTACAATCCTCTGAAGTTCACGATCAGGTGACACATGTCCAACCCAGATCAACGGCTATCCTCCACTTTGTTTGTTCGGGCTTCGGTGATTTCAAACCCTTCTCCTTTGTGTTCTACCAGAGTGATTTCACCCAGATTCCATGATCTTTCACCACATGCCCTTTCTGGATCTGACGGTCCAGATTCTCTTCGGGTCTTCAGGTCTTCGGCTCTCCAGTGCTTCAGGATTCGGAAGTCTCAAAATTCTATGCACTCATTTATCCCGGAGTGCTTTCACCCGAAACACACGATCTCTTGATGTGTGTCTCCCCCTTGATTTGACGGCCTCTATCTGCTTCAAGTATTTGGATTTCAGGAGTTTCAACTCCTGCACACTCGTTCCTCCCGAAGTGATTTCACCCGAAAACTCAAATCTTTCATCACCTATCACCCTGGACGATGGATGGTCCCTATTCACTTCGGGACTTTGACAAGTCCTCTCTCCTGTGCACACAAGGGTTAAGTCTTGTGCACTTACCTCTGGATCCAACGGTTGTTGGTCCTCTGCACTCACATCCAACGGATTGGGTATGTTCCTCTCCTCTGTGCTTCCTTCCTTCATTGGACGTAGATCTAACAATCCAGGATCCCTTCCACAACCAATCAGAAAGTTGTTGTCTCTCCTCCTCCTGAGCTTTTGACTTCTTCCTCCTTGGAAGAGTTTTGTCATTTTTCAAAGGTTTCGGCCCTTGAAATTCCTCCTGCGAACCCGACTATCTGGATCTCACTTTCTCTTCTAAACACATTATGTCTTATGAGCTTTAGGACTTAGAATAAGTCTGTCTCCTATGCACTCCTTTTGTTATCTCTTCTGAGCTTGATATCCTCGAAGATTTTGATCTCCCATGCATTCCTTGCGTTTCTGGGATTTCGTCAAACTCAGATCCGAAGGATTTCTTTAAAATAAATTCTTCTCTCCCTCCTGGCTTTCTCCTTGATCAATGCACACCTTGCAGATATTCCCCTTCCAAAGTGTTCAGTAAATTTTTCTCTTTACGAACTCAACACAGAGTTCTTTATGTGCACTCCTTGCACTTCTGTTGATGAAGTTTCAACGTTATCTCTCTTGAGCTTTTCTGAGGTTAACTCACCTCTGTCAACGCACTCCTTACGGACTATGTGCACTCCTTGCACTCAAAAACTCAAAGAAGACAAAACAATTGAAACGTATTCAATACTTCACCAGTTTACGCATTCAAACCATGAATGGCATATAAAAACATAATAATGAACACAAATACATAAACACACTATGTGTAGGAAAAACTGTTTTTCTATTATCTCTGTGTGTCTATACAGATGTTTACAAAAATTGGACTGCAACAAATTCCCAGTTCTCCCAAGCTCTCCTAACCTAACTCTATTCTGAATTTTTCTTCTAATACATCTCTACAAAGATCTCTCTCTCTCTCATTTACAAAAGAGGGCTCTACGAGCTTAACCTCTCCACCTAACCTTATCTATTACATTGAAGTTTCATAAATGGCCATCTAGTCTTCTTCACTCGACCTTACAACATGAATCTGTATAGGATTATATTTCAAATTAAAAAATGGGAGGGTTAGTGCCTCTCCCTCTTTGAAATGCATGTTGATGTGCTGGAATGTTGGTGCGTTGTTGAGGTGGAGCGATGCTCCTGCATCATACTCCACTGCTGGGAAAATCATGAGCTCCTCTTCTCCAGTTTTGAAATCCTCCTGGATCCAAAAATTTCCCTTGGAGTTGTCCTCTTGCTCCTCTCCAGCTATGTTGTTGTTGATGTTGCTACCTCTTCTTTTGTTTCTTCCTTTTTGCTATGGCAAGCTCTCTTATTTTCAGCATCCCTTTGTTGACTGCTTCTACTGACCTCGACATCAACTTTCTTATCTCCTCTATCACCATGTCCATCTACTCCAATGGTTAGCTCTTCTTATGCAGTCTTCTCTACTACACTTTCTCCTCAAAGGGTAGATCATCCTGATCCCCTAGGTTGTCTTTATTTCCCCTTATGGCACTAACTTACCACTTTGCTGCAGACTCCAGTTCTGCAGTCTCCTCACTGAGTTTCTTCTTATTTTCTCCCTCTAAGATATTGGTTTATGTCATCTCCTCTGCTGGTACATATCCAGCTCCCTCTAATTGATCTCCTGGATGGTATGCTCCTCCATCTGGTTCCAACTTGACCTGTCGGATGTGCAAGCTTTGCACCATTACCCTTCTCTCTAGGGATTTCAATTCCTCATACATATCAACAAAATCCATGCTGTATGTTTCCTCCTTTGTTGCAGACTCCAGTGCTACAGTCATCTCCTTTTCAGCTTCCTGGCTGAAAATTTTGAGCAATTATGTCAAATTCTCTTCTCCTGAAATTTGCATGGTTGTCTTCTGGCATCCATCTATTGGTTTTGGATTGTCCAACCAATCCTCCAACATCCTCAATTCTATATCCCATGATGTGAGCATCTCAACTGTGTGCTCCTCTTCCTAGCATTCTTCTTGCTCGATGCACACCTTGCAGAGCTTCTCCTTACAAAGTGTTCAATAACTCTGTCTCTTTACGAACTCAACACGGAGTTCTTTCTGTGCACTCCTTTCACTTTTGTTGATGAAGGTTCAACGATATCTCTCTTGAAATTTTCTAAGGTTAACTCACCTCTGTCAATGCACTCCTTGCGGACTATGTGCACTCCTTGCACTCAAAAATTCAAAGAAGAGAAACAATTGAAACTTATTCAATACTTCACCAGTTTACGCATTCAAACCATGAATGGCATATAAAAACATGATAATCAACACAAATACATAAACACACTATGTGCAAGAAAAATTGATTTTCTATTATCTTTGTGTGTCTATACAGATGTTTACAAAAAATGGACTGCAATAGAGTCTCGGTTCTCTCAAGCTCTCCTAACCTAACTCTATTCTGAGTTTTGTTTCTAAGACCTCTCTACAAAGATCTCTCTCTCTCTCATTTACAAAAGAGGGCTCTACGAGCTTATCCTCTCCACCTAACCTTATATATTGCATTGAAGTTTCATAAATGGCCATCTAGTCTGAATTGAACCTAGATCCATCACCTTGTTAGCCATTAAAGGTGACCTTAACTTCTGCCTGTACAAATACATGGCTTGGTCTTCACTCAACCTTACAGTATGAATCTGTATAGGATTATATTTAAAATTTTAAAATGGGAGGGTCGGTGCCTCTCCCTCTCTCAAATGTGCACTGATGTGCTGGAATGATGGCGCGTTGTTGAGGTGGAGCGATGCTCCTGCATCAGGATTCCACGTCATCATACATATGACACGTGGTCATTTTTAACTGGTCCAACCGTGTGCCAATTTGTCCATTTATGAGTGACACATGGCCCTTTGTCGTGTTATCACATCACCATGTTGATTTCAGCATGACATCACTCTATGCCAACTCATCTATACGGATGACATGTGTCAACCTATAGTATTGTCATGTGACACCCCTAATTTTTCCTTCTTCCATGTTTTTTCCGAAACTTTGAAAAGCCATAACTTTCTCATACGACGTTCGTTTGAGGCGATTGACACATCGTTGGAAATATCTCACCGAGATTTTTGCAATGAAGTCATTTTCATTAAAATTTGAGAAGATCATTTTTTTACCATTCCAAATCATCCTAGATCAACAACACATAAGAGGGTCACACCATGGCCTCCCTAGTGGTTAGGCATATGTGAGTCTAAAGTGTGAAATCCAATGCTATAGGAAGTCTTACACAATGATAAAAAGAGGCCATTTGTAGTTAAATGGAAGAGACAACAATACCCAAGTGAAAGATAGAACAATTAACAAAGAAAAATTAGAAATTGCAAGAACAATTAGTAAAAACCAAGGTAGCCAAATAAAGAGTCAGTGAGACAATAACAATCGGTTTCCATACAAAACATTGTAACTGACACAATTTAATAATATGTAACCTTGGCGGAGGAAAACAAGAAGGAAATAATGGAAATTTGGGCAAGACTCATATAACTAGTAAACCTTATCACAAGACATGCCATGATAATGAAATGACTCTTCCATTGGACCTACAAGGTGGTGACCTACAAATTGTGTGTTCTTTATATATTGACAAAATGAACCATGTCACCTAAATTACCAAGAAGTATGGAGGAGATCTAGGTGGACCTAACAAGTACAATGGGAAGAGAAAATGAAAAAGAGAAACACATTCTTATATGTGAGGTCAAATTGGTAATAGATGATATGGTGATCTCTTTTCACAACAAACTATCTCTAGTGATACCAAAACTTGTAAACATAATACAATAACTAAAATAATTAAGAGAAAATAAAGACCACATAAATAAACAACCATAGCAATAATCCAACCTTCCTCCTAAAAACAAGAGTTCAAATAAATCAATTAAAAGTGGAAGCTTTGAACCATCAATAAGAACATGAATATCTCCTCCAACAAGGGATCCCCAAAACTATTATATCACCTAGTAACTCTATTGTTTTAGATAGTTTATTTGTATTATAGCATTAGGTTTCTTTCAAGGAACCTTAGTCTTGGAATTTTTCCCAATCATCACTAAACGTAAATACTTTCGATTTTTTTATCATCTACAGGTTTCCTTCACACCAACCAATCTTTAAAAAATGAAGGAAAGTTTCATGCCAATTATGTTTGCAATGATGAAAGCAATGGTTTGTTGGAGAAAAAAATAATAATAATAAACTTCATTAGATTATTAGTGTCAATGGCATGACGATTTGAAGGGGGGAATGAGTTTATGTTTGGGAAGTATTGGTGATAATCAATTAATAAAATGTGTGGATGGAAGATTTATATTGTACTTGAAACTTCCTTCAATATTTACAAAAATTCTCCATGGTAGAGTCGAAACCTCTCTATTTGTCCAAAACTATCTCTTCAATGTTCAATCCAAACACATGGAAATCTCTATCATGGTAAAAGCAACTTATCCACAACGGTAATAAGGAAATCCAACCATGCAACCAATCAAGTGATTTCTATCACATTAAGAAGATAATTATAGGTGTAGTAATATTTATAATAGATGAGTGCATGCTATAAGTGACAAACATTGGCAATTATAATGATTCTAGGTGTCTCCACTCCTTACAACACATAAAAAAATAGTTTTACTAGAATGACTCACTAACTATCAAAATACAAGGTCATTGGCACCTCAACCTCAAAGGCATAATTTAGGTATGGAGGGAAATTAAGGATTTTTCATTTGAAAACACTACTAAATTGACGAGTTTATGGGTACACAAAGGGTGAAGATACAATTAAAGAAGGTTTAAGGGTAGAAGGTAGAAAGGTTTTATTAATGAGTTGGTTGATGAAGAATAATGAGGAGATGATGTTGTCCAAGGAAGTATTATGACCAATTTCTAACACTTCAAAATTGGCACAAAATAAAGGTAAGCCAAGTAGTTTTCTTCCACACTTCTCCCGATTAAATTCAAATTGGGATAAGTTTATTAAAGTAAGTTCAAAGGTATCCCCTATCTCCAAACAACCTAGGGGTTTTCATCTAATCCCTATTATCCTTTATGTAGTTCCCAACTCTCTTAATAAGTTAGGAGATATTACTAATGGAACAAGTCAGATTAAAAGGATTCAAAAGATTTGTGTTTTAAAGGATTCAATTCAGGTAAGTAGCTCATCTATGGAGGAAAATAATCTCAAAACTGAAGAAAAGGGGAGGAAGTCATTTATATATCAATTAAGACTTAGGAAAGAAAACCTACATAAGGAAGTTATGAGGATATAGGGATATTTGTCTCTAAATCCTAGGCAGAACACTCGGTAGAAAATCATTCTTGTGAATAGCAAAAAAGAAGGCTAAAAAATAAATAAAGGAAGGAAAACAAATGACCATAAAGGTGAACCCATGATTGTTCTATCCTTGAATGTAAGAGCGGTAGGGGCCACCCACAAGAAGCTATCTCTTAAAACATTGTTAGCATTTTCAAACCATATGTAATTAGGACATAGGAAACAATGTGTGAGGGGGCAAAAGTGGTAGTTGTGTTGACCTCTTTTTTTAAAGAGTGGAACTTTTGCTCTGTATATTCAAATGGAAGTTTAGGAGGTACAGTAACAAGCTATAATAACATTGTTAATTTCATTAATTTGTCACTTCTAAGTAAAGGTATTCAAACAAAGTTATGGTCAAAGGAATTAGGGAAATCCTATTCCTTTATCAATATTTATAGCCCATATGGAGATAAGAAGGTATTTTGGACAATTTCAGTGCACATGGTTCTACTAAAAGAAATTGTGTTATTATTCAAGGAGATCTAAACTTGACTATGAAAAAAAGAGAAGAATGGGGGGGACACTAGATGAGACCTTTTGGTAGAATACTTTTCTCATATAAATTTGAAGAATTAGGGGTATGTGATGTGGGACATATAAAATTCATTCCATATTGGAGGAATTTTGGAAGTGGAAAAGAAGGGGTTTCTAAAGGGTTGGATAGGTTCATGTTGGAATAAAAGACACTGGAAGACACTAAAAGAATAAAATATTAGGTAGGGGAAGGAGGATCTTATAAACACATTCCAACACTCTTACAAATTGAAAACCAAGATAATAACGTGCAAGGTCCCTTAAAATTTAATCATACTTGGTTAGATTATGAGGACTTTAGAAAATTGGGAAACCAAAATTGGAGGAAATATAATCTTACATAAGTAGATTATGACATGTATCTGTTTATATAGAATTTAAAGAATGTGAAAAAGATAGTAGCAATGGGAAAAGCAAAGGTCACAAAATGCTCAAAAAAATATTATAGATATTGTGGAACAAATCAAACTCTTGTTTGAAACAAATAAAGAAGATAGATTATTCGATAAGAAGAATATCAAATTAAAATATTTTGAAGAAATAAAAAGGAGGCTTTTGGAACGAGAAGAAGAAGAATGGAGATTGAAAAGTAGGGAAATATGGCTAGCAGAGGGGCACAAGAATACAAATTTCTTTCAAAATTATGTAAAGTGTTGAAGAAACATTAATACTATCTGGGAGATAAGAAAGAGAGAGAGAGAGCAAAGGTCAGAAGATTTCTATAAATAGGTGAAGGAGTAGGGCACCTCAAAAGGTTATTTCAAGAGTTATCTAGGGAAAACATTGCAATCATTTTAAAATTAACCTATTATTTCCAAGTTTGAATGAAGGACAACAAAATGGAAACCTTGAAGAAAAATTTATTGAAGAAGAACTTAACATAGTACTAGACTATTTTAAAAAGGCAAAGAGTCCAACCCCACATGATTGGATAGTAAAATTTTATCTAGGTTTTTAGATTTTTTAAAGGATTAGCTATTAAGGGTAATAGAACAATCAAGATCTTCAAAGAAAATATTGGGTGCTCTAAATGTGAAATTTATATCCCTAATCCCAAAGAATTAATCCCAAAGTTTTTTACAATTATAGGTTGATCTCTTTGTGAAACATTGTGTACAAAATCATAGCAAAGATGTTGATAGTAGGCTAAAAAAAAGTCTTCTTCAATATTATCTCTAAAGAACAATTTAATTTTTTGCATAATAAGCAAATCCATGATGCAATGGGAGAAGCACAAGAATTTCTACTTTTCATAAAGGTGAGAAATATGGCATCTATGGTGATGAAGTTAGATTTAGCCAAAGATTATTACAGGGTAAGCTAGTTTTATCTTAGGTTAATGTCATTACATATAGGGATGAGTTTACAAGTTGTAAACCAGATTATGATTTATATTTCTCCAATGTGCTTTGTAGTATTGATTAATGGATCAACATCTAGGTTTTTTTTTCCTTATAGAGAACTTAGTTACGATTCCCATGTCACATTTTCTTCTCTTATTGGTTGTTGAAGGTGTTGAAGTTACTTCACACACACCTAGGATTTATTTTTCCTAAGGTCCTAAGGTTTTTCCTATGTTTATTAGTCATTATTCAGTCTCCTAAAGTTTAGGGGAGAATATTCCACCTGGAGAATATTCTCTTTAGTTGACACTTCAGTTTGACTAGTTGAGTTGAGTCTAGATGTTGCATTGGTTTTGTCACCATGCAAAATTGGGATCATCACCATGTTAATGCGCATTAGCCTTGGTTTCATCACCAGACTGGCACATTACCCTTGATTCCTTGATCTACTCCTCACTACACTTTGTTTTAGTCAATTAACTAAAGACCAGTTGACTAGTTAACTCAGTTAAGTGGCAGTTCACTCTTGTAACTACCTGAGAGACTAGACTAGGTGGAAGTTCACTCCCGTAACTATTGGTGTGTGTCCAAATCACTCTATACCACCACTATGGTGCATTGGTTCTCCTCCAATACACATTGATTGAGTTATAAATAGTATATCATGTGTAAATTATTCATTATTCATTACAGTTAATGAGAATTCTTCCATTCTTTTCTCTCTTGCTTCTTCTTTCTCAATTTCTCTCTGAAAATGTGTGTGGTATTTTCTAGCTAGATCTATTCTTTGCCGGTTCAACACATTTACATGGTATCATAACCGACGGACTACTAAGAAAAAGCTACACCAAATTTTTTGCAGGTATAAAAGATTGAAGACAACGGAAAGATGGATTTCCCAAAAGAATTTATTCTTACACATTACAATTACTTTGCATGGAAGGAGAAAATAGTCATACATCTACGAATGAGAGGATTGTACAAGTTAACCTTGAATGAGGACACATAACCGACATCAGCCATAGAAAAATCCAAGTATCTATATCGAATGGATGAAGCATTCAGAACAATTTTCAGTCTTATTTCTCTCGATCTCCTTTTTCACATATCTTCCTGTAAAACCCCCAATCAATCCTAGACCACCTTGGAAGGGATATTTGGAAAACAATATGAGATGAGGGGACACATGTTGGAGGTGGAATTGCTCACATTGGATCCAAAAAGCTTCCAAAATATCCAATATTTCTTTACAAAATTCAAGGATTTACTATCGCAACTCAAAGCTTGCAGGGTTGATAAATCTAAGGAGGAGAAACAAATGGTTCTCACCATTCTCTCCAAAATTGGTTTTGAATTATCCTTGTTCATATCAAAATTCCATTCCGTCAAATTCACCTCTGGAGCCACCTCGAAGATTCCTTCTCTTGAGGAATTTATCGAATCCATGACACAAGAGAAAACCAAGCTCATCAGCATGGGAAAAATCAAAGCCCAAAGGTGCATGCACTTACTGTGAAAGATGGAATCCATCAATATCCAAAATATAAATATAAATACAAAAGGAAATCTCATGCACATCCGAAGAAGGAAGGGTACTCAAAACCCTTCACCGATGCCTCCAGATCCAAAGGTGGAAAGGGAAGAAAAGGGGATAAATTCGCGTATTGCCATAAAGGATTCCATCCAGAATATACATGCATGCAGAAACAAATAGATATAATGACTCAAATATTTCATCAAAACAACCTTGGAGATCGCATCCCCTAGGGTGCCAAGAAGAAGAAGCCAGAAGATCAGAATCCCAAGAAAGGCAATTTTATCCATGCCTTGATTGCCATCAACTCCTCTCTCAATGCTTGGATCATAGATTCGGGAGCATCACAACACATGGCTGCCACTAAAGCAATCTATTCTTCATTGGATGCATGCAAAGGTCCTCATATTCTAATGGGGGACAACTCTCCAATCAAGGTCACTGGCAAAGGAAGGATTGAACTCACCAATGGAAGCTTCGAGAATGTGTTGCACATTCCCAAAAATTTTGTCAATCTTCTCTCCGTGTATCATATGACAAATTCTGGCACCGGAAAGAAATTCATATTCACACCAAATGCAGTGGACATTTATGACATGGAAACCAATTCCATGGTTGCTACCGATGAGGTAAATCATCAATCTAGATTGTATACATTTTCTAAATTTATTGAACCTGGTTCTGCTTTATTTCTTACCCATGCTGATGAAAATAGTAGGATATGGCACGAAAGGTTCAGACATTTAAATTTCATATACATGCAAAAACTTAGCAAGAAAATATTGGTTGATGGTCTACCATACATCCATTTCTCCAAAGGAGTTTGTGAGGGATGTGTTCTTGG
>CBVK0102119296.1:0-10994 GCA_900067695.1 Picea abies
GGCAGGACGATGCAATGTTAATTTTGTTAATTTTGTGCATGGGGCAACACATGGCAAGGGATGCCCAGCTGTCCCAGTTTCCTGTTTAGGTGGGACAACTGGCATCACAGAACACTACAGTATTTTGCTTATGGTAATATAACAGGTTCCACCTTTTTTATTTAAAACATTAAAAGGAAAGTATACATCCTATGCGAGAATGTGTATGGAGATGGATGTCTCGGGGGCACTATCAGAGGTAATAAGTTTGGAGTTTAGGGATAAGGAATGGATCCAAAGCATAGACTATGAACAGATATCATTTAGATATAGAAGGTGTCATGAACACGGGAACCTACTAAGAGAATGCTTGCCAAACAAAAAAACAGAGCAGGAAAACTCAAAACAACACCAGGATGAGGAAGGTTTTGTTAGGCCAAACTACAAAGGCAAAGGAAATAGAATACAATGAAAACCCCCAACAACGAGCAACCTGGAATCGAGGAATAGCTTTGAAGGACTGGGAAACCCAAAAAATGGGGGAGAGGAGGAACAAAAAAGGTGAAAGGAAAGGAAGACAAATGAACAGGAAGAAAATAAGACTTCAAAGAATCAAAACACTCAAGGAAATCATGGGCACAATAAGGGATCAACTGAAGAAGGAGACAGAGACACAAATACAACAATGCATAAGGTAGATGGAGATTCTGAAATGACACCGAGCGAGGTTGGAATAGAAGACCCAGACCTAAGAAATATCGTGGAAAGGGAAGGGATAGACCTCCCAAATATACTAGAACAATGGAAAAAGCAAGGAGTCGACAATATACCTATGGAACAGTTGGATCACATCCAATACCTATTCCTTTTGAGGGAGGAAGAAAAAACCATAGGAACTAAATGCATGCATGGAGAATTAGGAAACCTGGGCATCAAGACAGGAGACGATCAACCACAACACTCACCAAAGCAAGCAAGACAAAAGAAAGGGAGAAAATCAAACAACGTAGCCCTACAGGAATTAGGAGCACTTCTGATAAACTCAGGTAAGATAAAAAATCTTTTTCCCAACTCCCCACACATGTTTAAAATGAAGGTTATAACTTGGAACATAATTGGCTTGAACAACCCTAGAAAACAAAGAATCCTAAAAAATAGGCTGAAGATGGAACAACCAGATATTTTCTTCATTCAAGAGACCAAATGCAATACAGACAGAATGGCAATAATAAGTAAGAGGTACTGGAATAGGTACAATTTTTTGACTATAGATAGTCAAAACAATGTTGGAGGTATTCTCACCCTATGGAATCCACAAACGGTGAATCTACTCTCAGTAGAAGCCACAAGGCACACTTTATCTATAAAGATGCAAGTGATAGGGAATATAGAGGAGGTCATATGCACGAATGTATATGGACCCTAGATGCTGGAATATAAAAGAAGAATTCTCCTAGACTCAGAAAACCTAAGGGAGCGGAATAGTAACCTTCATTGGAGTCTAGTAGGAGACTTCAACATTATAGCCACCTTAGCTGAGAAAAAAGGCGGCAATAGAAGATTGGGCACAGATGCTGAGGAGTTCACAAATTTCATTGAAAGAACAAAACTAGTGGACATTAGGACTAGTAATGGACAATTTACCTGGAACAATAAAAGAAATCTACACGACTAGGTGGCTATGAGGCTAACTAGGTTTCTAGTCTCAGAATCAATAATCTTGCAAGGTTTAGCTATGGAAGGAAACATCCTCGCCTGGGGGGGGCTTGGACCACTGAAATCCCTGAGCTCCACGATGATCACTCTGACACCAAAAGAAAATGTAGTTAGAACTCTTGATCACCATAGACCGATAGCCCTGTCCAATGTGGTGTATAAGATAATTTTGAAAGTAATAGCTAATAGATTGAAACCCCTACTCCCAACTTTGATCTCAAAGGAACAATCGAGATTTGTGGAGGGGAGGCAGATACTGGATAACATCATACAAGCCCATGAAATAATACACACCCTGAAAAGTAAAAAGAAAGTAGGAATGATAATACAGTTGGATTTGGCCAAAGCGTATGACAAAATAAGCTGGCACTATATGGAGAAAACGATGGAAGCCTTAGGGTTTGACCAACACTGGATTAAATGTGTTATCAACTTAGTGTCTACAACTAGTTTCTCTCTACTAGTAAATGGAGTACCAACCAAACCGTTCTACCCCTCTAGGGGTATAAGACAGGGGACCCTTTGTCCCCTTTCCTATTTATTTTAATGATGGAAGGGCTAAGCATAATCATAAAGACTGCAATGGCCGAAGGAGAAATCAAAGGCCTAAAATAATTTGAAGACTGCCCAACCTCAACACCAACAATTTGTAGACGATACCATGCTCCACGGAATTCCCACGGTCAAGGAAACAATGGCGTACAATTTTTTTTAGCAGAGTTTGGAGAAGCCTCGGGGGATGAAATAAACCACTCTAAATCTATGATCTACTTTTTCAATATAAATCTTGCATTCCAAAGGAACCTGGCCAACATTTTGGGGTTTGAGAGGAAAACACTCCCAATGAAGTATTTGGGGGTGCCCTTGATGGACAAGTCTTGTAGGAATACAACGTGGGAAGGGATCATCAACAAGCTGCAAGAGAGGGTTAAAAATTGGACATACATGACTCTTAACCTAGCAAGCCGATTAATCCTAACAAAAACAATCTTACAAGCAATCCCTGCCTATCTTATGTCAGTTTTTCCAACCCCAAAAGGCATCTTACAAAAAATCAGAGCAATCCAGAGAAACTTCCTTTGGAGAGGAGCTGAGGATAAAAAGAAATGGGCTCTGGTGGCTTGGAACAAATCGTGCAGAAAAAATAACAAAGGGGGCCTCGGGCTACAAGACCCTCAAGTAACAAACGATGCCTATGGGGCAAAAATGTGGTGGAGATGGGTAAAAGACAACTCGGTGCCATGGGATAAACTGTGCAAAGAAAAATACGCCCTAGGTGTCAACCCCCAGGAGATGATCAGGTTCACATGCACATGGGAAGGTTCAACCATCTGGAATCTACATTGGAGAAATAAAAATTGGATACAAGGTCACAGTTTTTGAGAAATTAGGAATGGGAGAACAATGAGATTTTGGGAAGATGCTTGCAGCAGGAACCTAGAATGGAACACTAGGATAGAGAGGTGATTAAGCAAGAGATAATTGGGCAAGGGAAAACAAAAGTCTTTCAGTACTAGAAACAAAAGAAGGAGAATGCCAGATGGAGAATTTGGGACAACATACAACCCCAAAACAGAGCTCATGAAGCCATGGTGGTAAAAGAGATTGAGGATGAATTGGGAAAGAGGAAAATTTGGTTCTAAGACGAGGAGCATCAATTGATATGGGGAAGGGAAAATGGAGGGGAATTCAATCTAAAATAAGCCCGACACTATATCGAAGGACAGGACCAAGAAAATCCAGAACCCCACTGAGAGAGGCTCTAGAATTACCTTAAATGGACCAAGATTAAAATGTTTAAATGGTTGATTCTTCACAAGATGATCATGACTTGGGAGAACCTAAGAAAAAGAGGATTCAATGGACCCTCAATATGTCATCTGTGTGAAATCTTGGAAGAAACGACTGATCACCTCCTGGATGAGTGTAACTATACGGTCAAGATCTGGGATTGGGTGGCTATAATTTACCGTAAAAAAAATAGGGTAAAGGGTGATATCAGAGCCACAATAAAGAACTGGAAGGAGAGGTATAACGATAACGAGGTGGTTAATATGTTCTTGGGGATAACGTCGGGGATGGTTATATGGGCTATTTGGAAAGAAAGAAATAGGATAATTTTTAGGAATGAAAGCCAACCGACCTCCAGGATAAAGGATACTATTATAAACCAAATAAGAGAGACATTGTAGAGCATTAACATTAATAGTTCCAAAAACCCGACCTCAGGCCAAGATCTACGAATTCTAGAAATGTTTCAATTGAAAGAATGGAGCCTTAACATACCTATGCCCCGTGCTCCACAGATACAGGTAGGAGTCAATTCCTGGATTCCTCCTCCGACAGGTTTCATCAAGATGAATTTCAACGGGGCGTCAAAGGGAAATCCTAGATTGGCAGGAGCTGGCAGGGTAATAAGAGATAGTGGAGGGATCGTCATCCACTTGTATGCTAGGAGCATAGGCAACTCTACAAACAATGCGATGGAGTTTGGAGCTCTGGAACTAGGCCTGGAAATTCTACCTAGAGAGGGCCTAGTGAATGTTACAGTGGAGGGAGATTTGACACTGGTCATCAACACAACGAAAAAACTTCAGTATGGAACCAAGGTCAGAAAGGTGTTAAGGCATTGGTGTCTAGCGCACTCCCTTCAAAGAATCAGGAAGCACCTGCAAACCTTGAACATGATAGAGTTTAGATGGATTCGAAGGTCGCTCAATGCGCTGGTGGACAGACTAACCAACGAAGGAGTGATCAGTGAGGGCTATATGCTGGACGAGGTATGGTCCAAAATCCCAAGGAGTCAACTCAGATCGGACTACATCCACTTGGTGGAATGAGATCATGGCAACATCTTCAGGGACGATGGTCACATTGGGGAGGACACGAGGCTCATCGACCCGGCGTGGGACCTTGGAGGCATATAATGTTCACAACGCCTGCCCCCCAACGATCATGTGGGAACAAGATAGGAAGCAAGTGGGCAAACTGATGGAAGTAAAAACCAGTAGAAAGGATAGAGAAGATAGTGTGAGAGAGATTTCAAGTAGCAGGATGACCATTCATGACAAGATAGGCAGTTTGGATATGGTGGTAATAAAGGGAGGGTCATTGACCCCCAGGGAAAGTACGAGATCCATAGTGTCTGGATACAGAGACAACAAGGATAGAAGAAAGGGTTGGGGAAGCGATCGTAGAATAATGGCCCGAAATGCCTTACTCGATAATAAGAATGGTTAAGCTCACCACCTCCAGATAGAATTAGTAGGAGGTATAAGTAATCAGAAGAGAGAATGTTATAAGAAGAAGAACTGCAAATAGAGCTACAACTAGAAAGGTTTAGCTAGTGGTGAAAGGTATAGTCTCAAGCTCAGGTCGGTTAAGGCAAGACGTGGAGTGAGGTACCCAAAGAAAGGTTATAGTAGAGGGTCGAGTAGGAATAGTGGCATGACACGTATGAAACATACCTTGAGGAAGAGAAGTCCCCAGGGTAAGGAGATCCTGGAAAGCTCGAGGCGATTGACAAGAATCGAGTAGGCTGCAAGAGATGCAACAAACACGTTCCAGACGATTGTCTCGCAGAAAGGGAAGGAAGCAATGAATAAGTGGGAGGAGGATATCGAAGAGGAGCAAAGTGGAAAGGAGTGGGGGGAGATTGCCCAGGAAATAGATTGGATAAGAGATTTGGGGGCCACCTGCCCCCAAGGAGACGACATGGGTCACCAAAATGATGATAGGTAAGGTAAAGACTAATCAGGAGGAGGTGTGTGAGGATGACCACCAGGATATTAAACCCATGCTAGAATAAATTCATTGTCGAATAAGCGGGTTAGAAACCGTTGTTAAGTTGTTAGTGGAAGTAGAGAAGAACCAACAAAGTAAACAAGAGAGGCTCATAGCACAATTCCATATGTTCCTGAGATACATCCATCTTCTGGACATAACACCCACAGATGGCTAAGGAGGATCGACTCAGATCTGAAGGACCAGGACAGTCTCCCTAAAGGAGGAAAACAAAGGCCAAGCTGGTGGGGTGACAGACCACTCCCAAGTGCTCTAGCGCATTTTAGTTTTATGTCTGTGTTTCTTTTTGTTTGTACTGGCGGTTATGCCCATGATGTAGTTGGGTGCGTAGTAGGTAGTTGCAGTCTTTGGTGTTCTCATCCAAAGGTCAGGTAGATATGCCCAAGACTAAGTTGATCAGCTAGTTATCTCTCTCTCTATTTTTTGTGGATAAGTCTCTCAAACTTTAAAAGGGAGGATTGGTTTGGTTTCCAATTTTGGCAGACCAGTAACCTATAGTCAGGTGATCAAGAACAATCAGTAAGGTGCATACCTGGTCTAGTTTCCTTTTGGCAGACTAGGGTCACCATTTTGTATTATATTTACTAAAGTATTAAAGTTTTATATTCTGATTTACAAAAAAAAAATATGGTGTTTTTTTAATATGTAAAAGTTAAGCTTACACTAACAATTTTTAACAAGAATTTAATAACCTAACAAGTCTAGTGTTAATTTAAATATGGAATATTAAAACAATATAACAATTTCAAATTTCCCCCGGATGGGGTGACACATGGTGCACACATGTCAACAATTGCAGTGGATAGGAGGGTAGTTAAGGCCATCACCGCCACCCTCCTCCCCTATCCAATAGATATGCCTAACATTCACTTTCACCAAGGTTCAATGCCTTGGGTATTAATGGATACTTGAGTTCGTCTCCTTGGTACTGCTACGAAGCAACAAATGCCCATTAATCAAGCACTCATGGCAACCAGAGCCATCAACTCCTATGTTCTCATGTTGATTTTGTCTTGCAGGGGGTATTATTTCTGGCATTTGGCTTTAGTTCACTGTCTCATTCTTCTTGCTATGCTTCACACTTGCAATGCCTTAACATTTCATCCTTCGTTTCTCTCTCGCACCTCTATACACCCCACTGCCTTTCTCATCCTCCCTGCGCTTTGACTAACCATGCCTCATGAGAGAGGTAAGCCCTGGCGCGGGCCAACCTATTAAAGCTAGTTTGATAGGCATAAACACTGGAGACTAGCCTCTCTCTCTCTCTATCTATCTCCCTTTCCAAGTGGTAGCTTAGATCGCTCACCCTACTCTGATCAGAACTAGTATGAGGCAGCTCAACCGTAGCTTTGTCCATCTAATATAGAGCGTATCCATGGAGGCTATCTGGTGGAAGAAGATATTCCTCCCAAATGAGAGGAAATTTTGCCAAATTTACCGAAGACCACCTTGGAACAATGACCAGTCACAGGTACCATCACCCCTTTGATTTTTCTGGAGCCAGTCAAGACATGATGCTTGGTTGAAGAGGAAGTCCCTCACCAGATGGAGGATCCTAGTAAGAACTATGTCATTGCTAAGGATGAGTACCCTGAAATAAATTGGGACGAATGATGGAATAAAGATGATGCGTGGGAGCATGCTCACTCGGCTCCTAGATATTGCAGGCTCATGGAATACCACTTGGTATTGATCTTCAATATGCACAAGGATTCGGTAGAGCAACTGCATAACCAACATACCCTCAACAAGCGCTTGGACGTCCTGTACGACTCCCTGTCAAGCGAGCCTGTGAAAATTCAGTGCCTGACTTAGTAATCCCCGATGCAGGCCAACCTATTACAACTAGTTCGATAGGCACAAATGATCGAGACCAACCTCTCTCTCTCCCCTTCCAAGTGGTAGCTTGGACTGCTCACCCTACTCTGATCAAAACTGGTATGAGGCAGCTCAACCATAGCTTCATCCATCTAACACAAAGCGTCTCCATGGAGGTTGTCAGTGCTTGACTTGCTGTGAGCCCTTTTCCTTCAAAGTCCATCAGGATGGATGCCCGAGTTCGCCTCATGTCTAGTCCCCTTACTGTTTTTTCCTCTGGTTTTAGTAATAAGTCTTTTGTGAAATTCAAACTCTGGTTCTGGTTCATTAGTTGGCCGGGGCACTCAGTTGACTGCCTGCTCTGGTTTCCACGCTTGTGGAAGAACAAGTATAGTGGGTAAGTATTTCATGTACAATGGTAGTATATCCCTAGCTAACAATGTATCCACCATCAGATTGAGACCAAGTTGCAAATCCAGGTGGAGATGTGATTTTAAAATTTGTTAATAATATTAATTGGGATAATTGAAATTTATATTGAGATGTTGATAAAGTATAGTGGGTAACTCTTTCATATACAATGGTAGTAGATCCCTAGCTAGTAGCATATCCACCATCGGTTGAGACCAAGTTGCATATCCAGGTGGAGATTTCATTTTAAAATTTGATAATAATATTAATTGGAATAATTGAAATTTATATTGAGATGTTGATAAAGTATAATGGTTAACTCTTTCATATATAATGTGATGATTTTAAAATTTCATGTTAATATTAAATTTAATAATTGAAATTATTATAGTGATGATAATATGGATTATGGTAATGTGATGATTTCAAAATTAAATTTATGGCTTAAATATGATGATTTAAAAAGTTTATAGGATAGTAATAATAATATGATGTGATGATTTTAAAATTTCATGATAATTTTTTTTTTAGTACATATATAAAAAACCTTTCAAAGCTAAAAACTATAGTATCGCCAAGTTTGTCTGAGGACTTTAATTACTAAATTGCCCCAGAGGAAAATCAATTCAACCAGATCCTTCTAAATCAAAGCTGACCCAAGATTCATACATCAATTTTAAACATTTGGAACAAAATCACCCCGTGGGGAAACCGATTTGTATGAGCTTCTAGAATTTCTAGGGCTGACTTATGACAGACAAAAATAGAATTGTCCAAAAGTACATTTGTCAAAATATAAACAAAACTAAAAACATGCCATGTAGTCTGACACCTATGTAGATGTCGTGGCTCAAGAAACCAATGTGTTGCATGCCACCTTGTCCAATGTAGGCACTTGGAGAGCCGAAGTCGAGCCTGTTTCCGCGTTGTCCACGAAGGAGATTATAGTGTTGCCAAAGCCTTCCAAGATTTCGTCATCCCGAAATTCATGGGGCAACGAATATAGCCTGTCATCCCGAAATTCATGGGGCAACGAATATAGCCTTATCCAAACTAGGGCCGCCATGAAATATTCTTTTTCAGGGTTGAAACGTTTGGTCCAGGCTCTGAAGTGTAGTCTTGCAGAGTTAAAGAAGTATGGGTTTCCTTCGAAGACTTTGTCACACTCCTCTAGGTTGGAGAATATGGCTGTGAAGAACCCTTTGGATCCTAATTTGCGGTTTATCTATCCTTTTAGCTTCTAGGTTGTTTTGATCCACCAGTTGAGGGTCTTTTCTGTTGGCCAAATACCCATAAACTTGCCTATGTAAGCATGATATTGCATATGTTGGATGAAGCATTCTATGCGGTCAGTTTTTACCTCATAAGAAGTGTTTTCAGAGGCTTTTGGCAGGAATCCATAGGTGGCAAAGGGAGAGGTGGTTTTGTTCTAAGGAGAGGGTTGTGAATTTATCAAGCAGGAAGGATTGGGCTGTGTGTTCGTGCCTGGGGTGAAGTGTCCATCGATGGGTTGTGAAAGATCTGACGGAGTAGAGGGGTTGGTGCGGTGGCCATTGTGCCGACCCACAAGGATCTGACTATAGGAGGGAGCCAAAATCCCCCCTCTAGTTGAAGTCATGGAGGAGAAGGGAGAGGGGAGTACTAAGGTTTCCAATCTAGAGGGGTTGTAGAGCTCTCTTTTTGTCTATTATGACAACTTTTTATTATTAATATAATAATAAAGATATAAAAATAACTTTATATAGCAATAGATTTTCCTTGTGCTTTTTTATATGACAAGTAAAGTAAATGCAAGTAAAATGATTTTGATTTTTTTTAAGAGAATATTTTTTCCAATTAACATTGTGATGATCTATTAAAAACATTAAAAAAGTAAAAATATAAAAATAAATTTATTAAAAACTTTAGTTTTTCCTTATTCTTTTTTTTTTAAATAAAAAAGGTGTTTCCTGTTACTATGCTGTTATAATACAAAAATGCCACATGTCATCAGTCTGCCACATGTTCCGCCAAATTAGTGAAAACTGGAACAAGTGGCATACTGTGATACTTTTAGTCACAAGAGCTATTTTCCATCTGCCCTGCCAAATGGAAACCAGAGCAGGTGGCTGATTTATACAAAACTGTTCTAGGAATCTAGGACAAATTGACAACTGAAAAATAAAACAAAATTGTAAATCTGCATCGTCTGAGTATAGAGAGTTGGGAAGGAATTGTACAAGGTACCCATTGCAAAGAACCAAATATTAATCATTGGCACTTGGGGGTATGTCGTTCGGAGCTCCGATGAGAGGGTTGTCCCTGGGCTGGAGCATGAAAGGCCTCATGCAGGTCGGGTTGCATTGATTTTTCGGTGCATTCGAGAATGCGTCATACATCATGTTGATCCATTGACTCATGAGGGTGTCTCGATGGAGCTGGTCTGCCGTTTGGCTCCTAAGCTCAAAGATGAGCTCTAACTGCTCTAGGATGAAGAGCGGTCAAAGAGTAGGTCAAAATTCATGGATTACAGTGAGCGGTGGAGGCACCAAGATTGGGTGGTCCTTCTGCGTAGTGCCCATGTCCTCCTGCGCGGTGCCGAAATCCTCTGCCTCTTCCCCAATTTTGTTGTTGGTGTCCTGGGTTGAGACATTTGAATCCAAGTGGAGGAATGCCCTTGGAAATTCCTCCTCAACTATGCAGGTGGCTACTTCCATGGAAGCTTGGGCACTTGTGCTCGTTGTGTTGTGGTTGGGGAACTGCAAATCATCTTGAAATATGAAGAGGATGTATTTCGGAGGAACCTGGATAGGTTCCTCTGGAATCACCTCCTCGACATAAGCCATTGGTGGATTTCTTGGCCTTTCCAAGTGCTGTGTCCGAGCTATGGACATGGCTCTTTCCAACTGTTGCACCTGTCTCTATCGGGTGGTGTAACTGTACCAGGCTAGGTTGTGCCTTGGCTTTCCCCTCTCCCTCGGCATGGCTAGGCCAAGAGGGTTGATAATTTGTTGAGTGATTGCAAGGAAAACCCACTGCTCATTGGTCCTATTCTCAGAGCAAGCAGGGCGGTGGAGCACGAACGCGAAGTAGTGCCAACCCAAGCCGAGCGGGAGAGATAACCCTTGGGATGACATGACCCCTATACTCACCCAACCTCTGCAATTAAACCTTAGTGCTGCCATGATCCTAACTCGAGGGAGTTGTCCTCCCGTTCTCTAAAGATAGTAATGGTCGCCCTTCATTCAAGACTGAGGTGAAGGGTGATGACTTGCCATATTTATGGC
>CBVK0102119297.1:0-11799 GCA_900067695.1 Picea abies
TATCTATCTGTTTTGTCAAGTGTAAAGAAAAAAATAAGCATTGCTAAGATGAGAATAAATTCTCATGAGCTCCATAGTGAAATTGGGTGTTGGTCAATCCCTAAAACGCCATGGGATGAAACAGTGTGTCACCTTTGTGACACTAAGAAGATTGAAGATGAAAAACACTTTCTCTTAGATTGTCCAGCCTATACCCATATTAGATTTCATTTTCAAAATATTGATCACACTACCAACCTTTCTAACCTCTTAACTCAACAAAAGTATGGTGATCTTGGAAAGCTTCTCTTAATGCTTTTCGAGCACAGAAACAAAATTCTAAAGAATCACAAGTAATCACTTATCGTCTTAAGGTCCGATATACCAATTAGGTCTTAGTGGACGTTAATCAACATCATCGTCATCATTTAATTTTTTTTAACATAGATACAATTTAATCAATTAAATTATTTAAAAGGGTTTAAATGTTTGTTTAGATGTATTTTCATTTATTTATTTTTAAAATAAATACAATTTAATCAATTAAATTATTTAAATGTGTATTTTTATAAGTAAAGTGTTAATTATAAAATTTGAAGTTTTTAATAATATGTTAAATGATGATGTTTTTAAATGTGTGTTTTTATTAAAAAAACTTAATTATAATAATTGGAAGTTTTTAAAAATATGTTAAATGTGTTAATGTTTTATAAGTTTTTTTTGTAAATAAAAAATATTGTATTACCTTGGGCTAGCAAAAGCTACACATGTCTGAGTATACACCAAAATTGGTCACCTATTCTGCCACATTAGTGGAAACCAGAATGCATGGGCAAAATTGTTCAGAGACCAAACTTGGACGTCTATCTTAGAGAACATAGGGATTTGCCACCTGTTCTTCCACAAGCATGGAAACCAAAACAGGCGGTCGACTGAGTGGCCCGACCAGCTAATGCACCATAACCAAAGTTTGAATTTCACAAAAAAATTATCGCTAAAACCATAGAAAAACAATAAGGAGACTAGACATGAGGCGAATCTGGACGTCCATCCTAGCAAACCTTGAAGGCAAATGGTTGACAACAAGTCGAGCACTGACTTTTCCCAGGCTCGCTTGACAGGGAGTAGTACAGGACATCCAAGTGCTTGTTGAGGGTATGTTAGTTGTGCAGCTGCTCTGCCAAATCCCTTCACATCTCGGAAATCAAGTCCAGGTGGTCTTCCATGAGCCTGTAAGAGCTGAGAGTCGAGTGAGCATGCTCTTCTGTGTTTTCTTCATTCCATCCTTCATCCCAATTTATTTTGGTGTCCCCATCCTTAACAATGGCATAATTCTTATCGGGCTCCTCCATCTGAGGAGGTATTTCCTCTTCAACCATGCAGCCTATTTTGGTTGGCTCCGAAAGAATAAAAGGGGTGATGGTGCATGTGGTTGGTCATTGCTCCAAGGTGGTATGTGGAAAATTTGGCAGTAGTGCAGCCCACTCCCCAACATGTGTCATCACGTTGGTCTCTAGCCTCGTCCCATGGACTCGGGTAGTGTCAACTTCGGCCACCCCATGTAAGTAATTTAGATGTCATATTAATAAGAACATGAAAACAATTTTTAAATGTGTGTTTTCGTAAAACTATTTTTAAATTATAATAATATGGTTAATGTGATGATGTGATGATTTTTTAAAAAGAATACAAACATTTAATTTAAAAAAGGTACGCAATATTAAAATTAAATGTAATTTAAAAATTTGTTTGTATGTATTTTTATTTTTTATTTAACTATTTTTAAAATAAATAAAGAAGAATTAATAAAATAAATTTATAAAAATTTATTTTAATAATTTAACATAATAAAAAAAAGTTTATGTAATAATATATATATATATTTTTAATAATAATTTAATATAGTCCGAGCTAGCTCAATATTGTATGAGTCCATTTCCGAGAGAGTTGTGAGACCTTGAATCTCCATCTAATCACGAAGAGGGAGCAATGGATCCAATTGTTCAAGATTATTTGATTACATAATTTTGTCTCCCTAGTGTCTAATCCATTGACCATTTCTTGGTATAAAGTTCAACTTTTCATTAATTATTGGTTTGGCTGCAAGTAGAAGTTTGAATATTGGGGAACCAAAATTAGTTTTCACAGGGTTATCCAGACATCTTATCCACGTACCAGTGAATTATTTCTTCCACAAGGCCATTGTTAGAATATAGAAGATTGTGTGCTCGTTTTACCATTGACGATACCCTCGTCACCCAACCATAGGCCGGGCCGAAGCCACCCTCCGAGCACCTTAACCTTGACTGAGAATTACTCCGAAAGCAAACCCTAGGCTAGATAGCCAAACAAGGTGTAGCGCATATTCCTCGAAGGATAGCGCACCAACAATAGATGATCAGATAGTCCAAACCCTAGCCAAGAGATAGTCCAAGCCAATACTGAAACTGGTTGTTGTAGCAGCTGCACCTGCAGCTCTCCTCCACACGTGTGCACCAAACTAGGAACTGCAGTGCACACTAGTTGCTCTCTACAATTCTGAGATGTGTCAAATGAGAACTGGTGCCCTGTATTTATAGTGGTTCTGTCAGATTTGTTGGGGCCGACTTCTCCTTCTGGATATGTGTCTGTTCAGTATATTATTATTATTTCTGGCCAACTTCTTCTCTTGGAGGCTAATAACCTAATATAAATTATCTTCTTGAGCTGACAAGACTTCTAGGTTTATTAGCCAACTCATTAGGGTTTTCTCTTGCTTACTAGAGTCTTCTATTCTCGTTAGGTTCACACGTGGAGGTAAATAACTCCCGCAACTACCATAATATTAACACTTCCTTCTAGCTAGGGAGGTATTACAGGTAATGGTCTTGAGCACAAAAACATACCATTTACCTGGTAGCATCAATATAGTCGACTGGACTATTTCATGACTAGATCATGAGCACCACTATCACCATCAGTTGCATCATCTCTCGAAACCATACTTCATCTGAGTAATTAGACATGATGCTGGATAAGTCACTCACACCATGGAGTGATACAAGAGCCACTATTATAATCTAGAGGAGTAAATGCTCTGAACCAATTTCAATCTAGAAAATCTTTGTTCATCATTCGTCTGGATGGTGATTATTTCCAATAAACTATTGATAGTCTTTAAGGAAGTTAGAACAAAAATAGAACACAACTGTGTCTATCCATAGTAGTACATAACTACAATCCAGTGGTTCACTACCACACCAAGTAACATACAAGTACTTGATCAACAATGTATAGTCACGAACAGTGGAACATATCCACTACAGTAGTCTTCATCTATTGTCATACAGTCTTCATAACAAACATCTGATAGCAACCTACATAGAAACAATGTTATGATATATACTGAATTATTTGGGCCAATCTTTCACTCACATCTGTGAGCTCTAAAAGAATATCTACCTCATGAACTATGGAACATATCCACCACAGTAGTCTATATCTACTGTCTTCATAACAAACATCTGATAGCAACCTGCACAAAAACAATGTTATGATATAAATTGAATTATCTGGGCCAATCTTTCACTCACATCTGTGAGCTCTGAAATAATATCTGCCTCAGAGTAGAATGATGAGATATATGGATTGTTCTTCTCAAGCAAGGAGGAATAACTGTCCTGTCTTTTGAACCTGGACCATTCCCCACCCTAGGCCATTCTTCCTACACTAATAAAAGTGCACCCTGGAGAGAATGTATAACCCCAAGGAATGTTAAGTCTGGACCATTCCCCACCCTGGGCCATTCCTCCTACATTAATCAAAGTGCACCCTGGAGAGAATGTATAAACCCTAAGGAATGTCTATCCCTGATTGCTGAGCCTGGACCATTCCCCACCCTAGTCTATTCTTCCTACACTAATCAAAGTGCACCCTGGAGAGAATGTATAAACCCTAAGGAATGACTGTCCAAACCATTTCCTCCATTAACCACAAGAGGAAAAGATTGTCATGTATCAACCTCCAAAACGAACCATTCCTCACGTTAACCACAATGAGAAATCATTGTCCGGCGAGGCGGGCCAGTCTTCTTGAGTAACCCTCAAGAAGAGAGACTTCCCTAGACCACTCCCCATGTTAACCATAATGGGAAGTCATTGTCTATGATACATCAACAATCAAACTACTTCCCATGTTAACCACAATAGGAAGTGACTGTCCGTCAGAAGTCTCAATCCACTTTCCGAACGGGAAAGCATCTGTCCAAGATGGACTATTTTTCAAATTTAAAGATGAATGTCTTCAATAATGTTTTCAGTTCTCCCTCCTAACTTGGAGAGTCATTTCTTCCTTTTTCAATAAGAAGGAAGTTGTTTCTATGAGCTCTAGCTTGAGTACAAAACTCTTTCATCTTGGATAGAAGTTTCACCAAAATGTCTACTTATCTGCTCATCTGTGGAGATATGTATTGGAGAATCATTTTCTCCTTTCTGGACTTAATCATGGATAATGTAATGCTTGATTTCAAATGTGCTTTAGTCTGGAACACTGTGAAGGCTTCATGTAGATCTGAACAATAGAGTATATCATAGTTGGAAAAATGGAACATATCTATGTGGCACTTCTTTTTTCATCATGAGATCTGATCTACTGAGTAGTCATCTTGATGTTATAGGAAATCTTCACCATGCTTCTGCTATGCACTGGAGGTTCTCCACCAAGTTGTCTTCTTTGAGGTTTTTCTTCATATGCTCTTTATTCAATTTCTCTAGAGAACATTCTTTGCATTCATCTGATGTAAAATTCTGACTCAAGGATTTTGCGGATGATACAATGACTTATGTAGAGATAGGTCTGGTTTACTGGAACAAGTAATCATCATAGTCTTCTCCCTCCATCTGGGAGAATCTCTAGTTTTTGGATCTCGCAATGCTTTCATTCATAAGTCTTTCATACAATGTTATTCATCATGACTTTCAGTTTCTCTGCTTGATTGCTTTTATTGAGTTCATATTAGGATGGTAATCTTTTGATTCTTAATATTATGACTGGTTGTTCTGGCTTTTCTTTCTTTATTGGAATCTTCATGTTCTTCTTTAGTTCTCGGGTCCATAGAGTTTCTTTTAGATTCCATGCCCTAGATATTCTATTTCTTCCTTTCATCATAGGATCACAGATCTGGATGGACAACCAGGAATACTTTAAGGCTTCTCTTCGAAGAAGTCTTCTTCTGCAGTTGAACTGAACACGTACTGTTTTTCATGGTTACTACCATGGATATATATATACTTCATCATCTTCAATGGTTCATAGGATTAGCTCCTTCCTAACCCTTGCTTCATGTAAGAGTGCATATAATCAACTCCCTCCATCTAACAGAGTCCATGCTTCCATCTGCATCCTTATTGTCTTCTGCAATATATAATTGGTTCTCTTGTCTAATAGAGTCCATGCTTTCATCTTGTTGTCTTCTACAAAATGTCATAAATCTTTTTCCAATTTCCTCTCGATTTGTTGACTTCTTTCTGTCTTTGCTTCTTCTAAGTTTCTTCATGATTGATTCGGCTTATCTTGCAATAGCTTCTTATATTTCATCCTTTCATGTGTATTATCTAATGATATCTATTTTCATCTTGTTTGTTCTTCCAAAGATATAGTTCTTCTTGGAACACATTATCTTCCAAGAGATAGATATACAAAGTATGTACAGAGATGATGCAAACAAGATGTGTACAAGAAATAAGAAGAGTGTTGTTACCTTTTAGAAGAAAAAGTCTCTTCCATCCTGCTTAGCCTTTTTTGTAGGTTCCTTTTCTTCGGAAATCGATGCTTCATGTTTCTCCTTCCTTTTCTTTAGCTCGGAACAATGATTCTTGTAGTGACCATACTTTTGATAGTTGAAGCATTGTACTTTTGAAATGTCTTTCTCTTGATTTGGCTTCCTCCTTGAACCAAACTTCCTTTTGTTCCTAAAGTTCTTGAATCTTGCTGTGAAAGCTTGATCGTCGTACTTCTTTTGGGGTTTCTCTTTTGCATTGATCCTTTATTCTTCTTGAGCACAGCAAGTCCAAAGTTCTTCAAATGTCGAGTACTCCTTCCTTATGTTCATGCTTGCGGAAAATGCATTCCATGTCTTGGGAAGGCCATTAAGTACTATGTTCACCAATTCCTTTTCTGAAGTGATCTCTTCAATAGCTTGTAGTTGATCTCTTAACTAGGATATCCTTACAAAGTATGATGTTATGCTATTGTCATCATTCATCTTCATGTTACAGAGCTCATTCTTCATACTCATAACTTGTCCAATGTTTCTGACTGAGAAGAGATTAGTTAGGGCATTGTACATCTTCTTCGATGAGTCAAGATGGGAGATGTAGGGTATCAAGTGGTCTTTTATAGAATCCACTATGATACTCATGTCATTGATGTCAACATCTTTGAACTTCTCCATAGCTGTAACATTCTGTGGTTCCTTCTCTTCTCCTTCTTCAAACTCTCGCTTCATGATCTTTCCTTTCACGATATCCAACACTTTATTCTTGGCAAGGATGAGGTCAATACTTGTATTCCACACTCTGAAGTTAGAGGCTCCATCTAACTTGTTCTCAAAATTCATAGAGTTAATCATGACTGCTTGACTTGGTCAAACCCTAGATTTGACCAGAAATTCAAACTTCACGTCTTGGCTTGCTAAGAGTGTCAGGAGATGCACTAGACTAGAGCGCACTGATCTATCCAGATTTTAGGTCAATCCATTCACTTAAGGTGCCTCAACAAGAGGTTTAGGGTTTCTGCAACTGCTTCTGCTAGTAACCCTAGCGGTAGTGTCTTGGAAACTGCTTCTGCTAGTAACCCTAGCGATAGTTCCTCAATGAGCTCAATATCCTAGCGACTATGTTTCCTTCCATTGTTTAGACTGAATGAAGGAGGTGTGGGCCCATAACCTGTTAGAATATAGAAGATTGTGTGCTCGTTTTACCATTGACAATACCCTCGTCACCCAACCATAGGCCGAAGCCACCCTCCGAGCACCTTAACCTTGACTGAGAATTACTCCAGAAGCAAACCCTAGGCTAGATAGCCAAACAAGGTGTAGAACATATTCCTCCAAGGATAGCGCACCAACAATAACTGATCAGATAGTCCAAACTCTAGCCAAGAGATAGTCCAAGCCAATACTAAAACTAGTTGTTGTAGCAGCTGCACCTCCAGCTCTCCTCCACACGTGCACACCAAAATGGGAACTGCAGTGAGCACCAGTTTCTCTCTGCAATTATGAGATGTGTCAAATGAGAACTGGCACCCTGTATCTATAGTGGTTCTGTTAGATTTGTTGGGGCCGACTTCTCCTTCTGGATATGTGTCTGTTCAGTATATTATTATTATTTTTGGCCGACTTCTTCTCTTGGAGGCTAATAACCTAATACAAATTATCTTCTTGAGCCAACAAGACTTCTAGGGTTATTATCCAACTCATTAGGGTTTTCTCTTGCTTTCCGGAGTCTTCTATTCTCATTAGGTTCACATGTGGAGGTAAATACCTCCCGCAGCTACCATAATATTAACAACCATCTCCCTAGTGACCATTCTCCACCATTTTTTTTCACCCATAGCTAATTTCATGAGTGTTCAACAACACATGTATTCCAATAGAGGATGAACACCTTAAATAACCACTCACACAACCAAATCAAATATCAACACACCAATGTTTTTCATCGGATTTCCTAATTACAAATTCATACTAATGCATACTAAAGAAACACACTTTTACCTAATGACACATTAGACCAAGTATATTTTAACTAACTGCCAAGTGTCTAAATATCCTAACATCCTCCCTTAAGAACAACCTGGGATAGGATTGAAGGATTTAGAAAGATGAAACAATAGAAGGAAGGAGGCATTAGAGCCTATCCCCCTTAATGAGAACTTCCTGAACTCTTAACATAGATCAAAGTTTGGAAAACTTTGCTTCTATAAGAGACTTTGTGCAAATGTTTGCAACTTGATCTTCTATAGTGAAAAATAACACTTCAATAACTTGATCATGAATGAGATTTATGATGAAGTGCATGTGTAGCTTGATGTGTTTGTTGTGTTGATGTTGAACATGGTCTTTGGTGAGCCTAATAACACTATGATTTAAGCACCAAAGGTTGGTCGGATGCTGCTATTGGAATCCAAACTCTAAAAGAATCTATCGAAGCTAGAAGGCTTCCTAACTTGCATTAACCACTACTCGGTACTTTGCTTCTGCTGAAGAAAGAGAAATATCCTGTTGTTTCTTATAGGCCTAAGTGACAGGTCCTGAACCAAGGATAAAAAATGTTGATCCACATTTGTGATCATGTTGATCTTTTCATTTAACCACCCATAGGATTTTCCTTATCTATTTTGTTTTGCTTATTTTCCTTTGTTCTCTTTTATCTTCTATCAAAATTTTCCAACACTTAGCCATTTTTAAAACAATGTGGAACGAGGCAACAAAATTTTTAAGTTCGCATGACCGTAGGTCCACATTCGCATGTTCTACAGTTTGTTCCTTTCACCTTCGCATCCTCCATAATGATTCTTCACCTTTTTTTACTTAGTCATTTCCTTGAAAATACAGATGTAGAGATATATGTCACCCACCAATTTTCCTAAGTCCTCGGGTCTACAGGTCCGCAACCTCACACTCACCAAAATGCACTTCTCACTTATTGTTCCCCAAATTGTACCTTTCTTCACTTTTCAACACTTAGTCAATTTTTATGAAAGAGGATGCAGAGCTACGTACCTCCCATTAACCTTTTTCTTTAATTCCATAGGTCTGCAAAATTGCATTCTTCAAAACACACTTTTTTGATCCGTAAAACAACTTTTTTCAATACTTAACCAATTTTTCAATATCGATGCGAACCTTCCTACCCATCATCATATCCCCATCCGTAGGTCTGCATTTCCATGTTATACATTTTACACTTCCCATTCACCATCACATCACATCACCAAGACATCACATCACCATCACATCACATCACCAAGACATCACATCACCATTTCCCATCACATTTATTGTCCCCGCCACATCAACTGCCACTTGTATAAGCATACAATCATTATTAAATTCATGACACATTCGTTAAAGCTTGCAATAAATCCAAATCTCATGTAAGCTGACAATATTAAAAGAAAGATTCATGATTGATTGAGTTATTGAGGCAATACGTGGTGAAATTAAATAAAATCAAATATGCCAAGTTGTAAGTATCGACGCCACCTTTTGTCAAAAGCATAAAATAGTGTCAAGTAAGAAAAATGAACTGAATTGTGGAGATACACTAAACACACTTGGACAGGAGAATCAAGAGTTCCATTGGTCCAGAGCATACAACTACTATACTTGAGTCTTTCTCTAGTTGAGAATAAATCAAACTTAATTTGGACCCCGGGAATAGAATTAGCAGGTTGTGTTCCAGAAGTGAAAAGATTCAAAGAGGTTTTTCAATGGTGCGCAATCAAATTCATCTCTGAAAGGAGAATAATTCCATTGCAGGAACATCAACCCATTTCTCTAGCTCCTTCAACATTCTCCAAAATGCTACGACTTCTTGCACCTATCATGAGATTTAAAAATGAAGAGGCCGATGAGTTTTTGAAGCAACATAAAGGAGGATATAGGTTTCTGAGCAATTTTTTGGAGGACTCAACTAGTAACCTTGGTGCTTTAGGATTGAGGAAACTTCATTAAAATACCCGTACAGAGAATTTGCATGGTTGTTAACCTGCATTATCAGTTTGGAATCTACTGTGTCCATATCAATAAATGTTATATACGTCGTTCACTATGCCTTGCATGAAAAATCCATTATTGATTGGGGTTATCTCATTTCAAGTGAAATTTCGTTCAAATTGAATATAACCTAAAAAAGAATCGAAAGTTTTATATGACTTCTTACCTCATTTTTTCCATCGCTTATGGCCATGTGTTTGAAGACTTACCAAGGGAAAAAAATGTTGATTTTAAGTTGGAGTCTATTGATGCATGTTATTCAATCTTGTATAGACACAAAGCTCAATACAATTTTTACCTATTTCATAACAAATTCATCTTAAAATTCAAAATGTTGATTTTTGGTCATAGTACATCGGGACTAACCCTGGAAGGAGCTATCTTTCTCTCCGAGAAAGGAACTTATGAAATGACTGAAAAATTGATTGTTATCATATTGTTTGGTAGTGAGGAGAAGCCTTTTATGTTACCATTCTATGTATCATATCAACTCTTTGTCAAGGAAATATGCATACAATACAATACTTGGACCCATTTCTTCCATGGTAATAGGAAAAATCAATTCATACCCTTACCATGGGAAATTGGAAAATTTATTGTGAAGCATATAACCCACTTTGACGAATTGGCAACACATCATGAACAACTGGGCTTAAAGGAAGATAAAAATTTTCAGGGTTTCGACCTAAATAACAAATTTACTACACATATGGAATTGGTAGAGTATTCTTCACATTTCATTAAAATTGAACAGTTTCAGGAGGGTGGTGTAGATAATTTAGATCTCCATGAAATTGTGGATTACCAAGTTTCAAATGATACTGGAGAAATAAATAGCACCAATGAAGGTCACATACAACATGACAGGGAATTGAAAAATGAAAACCTTAATTCACCAACAACATCCCAAATGAGCGGTCCATTGAGAGAAAAGAATAAAACCAGTAGAATGGAGATGAGAAAAACATCAGTTGGAGGGTCAGACGATGGTGGAGACAAATACCCACCTAGAAAATATATTGAAAAATAACATATTGCATATACTTATGTGAAAAGAAAGAGGAATACATCAGCAACAGGTTTAAGCATACCTGAAGTCCAAGAGATCCCACACACAATGGACATAGACGAGCTCATTGAAGAACTTAGTTGGTCTGCATAAACATTGTTAGAAACTAGGGAAATTACTGATGCTATAATTACCCAGGATACCAAAATATTTGAAGAGGAGCTTGTTTCTTTGTACCACACAACCTACAATCGTGAGACTAAGAAATTATTATTGGAAAAAGTGAATACTAAAAATAAAAGGTCATCATAAATATGGAAATATTCAATTGAATTTGATGGAGTAGCATCGTAAACAATTGCAGACTTTCATGGAGAAAATGGAGAGGCTTTGAAACAATCTATTGAAAATATGGAAAAAGAATATTCAGAGTTAAAAAGGAGGATAAAATATTTAGAAGTTGCCTTGGTACCAAGACCATTGTTTCCCAAACCTTTGAGTTCAATTCAACTTCAACCTATGTTAGACAATGCCCCAGAAAGTAACATAAAATATAAAGGCTCATCAAGTTTATTACAAGGTGCAAGTAAATATGTTGGTGATGCCATACAAAAGAGAATTGATATAATCAAATAAATTTGGGATCTTTCCCAAAGTGTTGCTATATTTTCATCCAGAATACATAATTTCAAGGAATACCTGCAAAAGGACTTGGAAAATGATGAAGGATTTTTCCGGGAAGTTGTGAATACATTTTCATTTAAGGTCTCGAACTTAAATGAAGCTCATAGGAAGGAACAAAAAATCCCTTCACCTTATCATATGAGGTAGTTCAATCCATGTTGGATAAGAATAATTAAATAATTAAAGGAAATGATAAATGAAACTGATATCTTGAGAAATAAAAAGAGTGATCTATTTCTTAAACTTGTGTATCTTACAAAGGAACTATATGGTCCAAATTTATTGATGGATACCATGATTTTATAAAAATAATCTTTCCAAAAGGTATTCACAGCAAAAGGTATTCAATATACATACATACATACATACA
>CBVK0102119313.1:0-21008 GCA_900067695.1 Picea abies
GAATGCTCTCCCAACTGGAGACTACCTTAAGTACATGCCCAAGTTCACAGAGGAGGAAGACATAATTGCATAAGAACAACTTGCATATTTTTATAGCTATGCAGATAATCTTAACTTTGAGAATGAGGATGTATGGATGAGGGTATTTGTACATATCCTTGATGGTTAGGCTAGGAAATGGCTTAGGGATTTGACTACTGGATCTATTGCAGGGATTAAAGATTTGGATGATGCTTTCTTGAGGCATTGGAGGGATAAAAAGGATTTTCTTTATTATATTACAGAATTTGGGTCACTTAAGAGAAAAGAGGGGGAATATGTTCCAGACTTCTCAAAAAGATTTAATAAAATGTACAACAAGGTTCCCACTGAAATAAAGCCTACATAAACCTCTGCCAAGATTACCTATGCTAGTGCTTTTGACCCTGATTTTTGCCTCATGTTGAGAGAAAGAAGATCTATCTCTTTAGCTCATATGCAAGATGCAGCCTTAGAAGTAGAATCTAATATATTGGCAACTGACAAACTTAGGGAAAATTTTGATAGAGACAGAAGAAAATGTAGGGTTGAAGCTTCAACCTCTGATTCCTCTGCTTCCCACCCTCAAGTTAATGAATTAACAAAATTCGTAAAATCACTTTCTATTGAAATGGAGAAGTTGAAGCTTGAAGGAAAACATAACTATAGGAACACACATAATGCTGATAATAGAGGTAATTTCAGAAGATCAAATAATGCCCCTCAAGTCCTCCAAAGAGATCAAAGGAATAGGGATAGGGATGATCAAAAATCCCAAGCCCCTCTCCAAAATAACCTAGTTGTTGATGAAGAAGGAGAGGATGAAGAAATTGATTCTGAAATACATTGTTTTGGTGACACCTCTTCATCTCCTCATTTAACCCAATATTCATATGAAGAGTCTCTCATGGACAACCAACTAAATGAATTGAGTAAAGGGGAGAAAACCAATGACAATCCAAATAAATACAATCTAAGATCAAAAAGGAAAGAGGGGAAGACTGACACTTCTTATTATCCCAATAAAGAAGAAAATTCTGCTAAGGTCGTGGCAGCTAGCAGCAAAGAAAAAGATGCACAAAACCCACAGGCATTGGCTAAGATCCCTATCCCTAGAAGTTAAGGAGATTCTGAAATCACCATCATCCTTTATCTTTGAGAATGAGATTCAAAAAATTAAAATTCTTGTACCTTTTTTGGATCTAATTAAGAATGAGGGATTCAAAAGGTATCTTTCCAAAATGATACAACCTAAACCTTCATCTAATTCCACAGATTCAGTCAAACTTCAAGATGAAATACCATCAGTCATCCTGGGACCTTTGCTAGAAGATAGGGATGACTCTTCCCCTCCTTTCTACACATCATTAAACATTCATGATAAAGTGATTCATGATAAAGTGTTGCACAACTGCTTGATGGACTCAGGGGCATCTCATAACCTCATGCCTAAAACTGTCATGGATGATCTTGGGTTGGAAATTACAAAAACCTACCATGACCTATACTCATTTGATTCTAGGGAGGTAAAGAATCTTGGGGTTATTAAAGACCTGGTTGTTACCCTATTCCAATTGCCAATGAAAAGTGTGGTCATGGATATTGTGGTGGTTGATGTCCCCCCTAAGTTTGGGATTCTCTTGTCAAGATCTTGGATCAAAAGACTGAGGTGAACTTTGCAGATGGACCTTTCATATGCCACCATTACTATGTTTGGGGGAGAACATAGAAGGCTTTATAGGGAGGCACAACTAGCTTACATCATTAGTGATGAAGCAAATCCTACCAACCACCCTATTTTTTCAATTGATATTGATTCGGGATCCTATATATTGCAACTCACTAATGCTCCTCAACCACCTATTGAAATCACAAAACAACCTCTTACCTCTTGTGAAGATCATCCTCCTAATACCTATGTTTGGAAGATGTTTTTTTATGGAACCTCTTCTAGGGAGGGTGCTCGTGTTGGGGTAGCCTTTATTTCCCCTACCCAAGAGACCATAAAAAAATTTTACAAGCTTGAATTTGAACTACAAACAATGTGGCAGGATCTAAGACTATTGTTTTGGGTTTGAGGGCTTCTAAATACATGAATATTGAAGAGCTAACAGTGTTTGGAGATGTTGAATTAATTGTTCATCAAGTCAAAATTTTGTGTCAAGATAAACACCCCAAGTTAAGGACTTATAGAAATGAAGTTTGGGATATTGTTGATAGTTTCTTGTTAGATTTTAATATCTCATTTGTTCCAAGAGAGGAGAACATTATGGAAAATTCCTTGGTTGTTTTAGTAAGTAATTTCAAAGTTCCTTTGCCCCCTAAACTCAAATATGATGTGGAAGTGAAGTATAGACTCTCTATACCTGACAATGTCAAACATTGGAAGATTTTTGAGGATGATATTGAGATAAAAAGATTTCTTGAGATTGTGGATGAATTTTCTGCTTCACATTATGTTAATCTTTTAAAGGAGTTTGTTGATGTGTTTTCCTGGAAATATGAGGATTTAAGAACATATGACACAAACATCATTGAACATAAGATCCCTTTGAAAGAGGAGACCAAGCCTTTTAGGCAGAAACTCAGAAAAATAAATCCCATGTTGCTGCCTATTATGGAAAAAGAAGTGAAGAAGTTGTTGGATGCCAATATCGTAATTCCTTGAGGTACTCAGAATGGGTCGCTAACTTGGTGCCTGTGAGGAAGAAAAACAGGGAAATTAGATTATGTGTTGATTTCAAGAATTTAAACAGAGGCGCCAAGAAAGATAATTACCCCTTGCCAAAGATGGATCACAATTTGCAGAGTGACTGGTTCAACTAGGATGTCTATGATTGATGGCTTCTTTGGCTACAATCAGATCTTTGTCTTTCCTGAAGATAGAGAGAATACAACCTTCACTACTCCTTGGGGCACATTCACGTATGCTAAAATTCCCTTTGGATTGATGAATGCAAGGGAAAATTTTCAGCGAGCCATGGACATTTCCTTTATTTTGGAGAAGGACAAATTTGTAGTCATTTATCTAGATGACATTACAGTGTTCTCAAAATATGATAAAGAGCATTATCATCATTTGAAAAAGCTCTTCCTAAAGTGCAGAAATTTTGGTCTCTCTCTCAATCCTAAGAAGTCTTTGTTTGCCATGAAGGAAGGTAAGTTATTGGGGCACTTTGTATCAACAGAAGGGGTAAGAATTGATCCAAGTAGATTAGAGGCCATCCATACCTGATATTTTCCTAGATCCAAGAAATAAGTTCAGTCTTTCTTGGGTAAAATCAATTTTCTAAGAAGGTTCATCTATAAATTTGTTGAATTAGTGAAGTACATTACAACCATGCTTAGGAAACGAAATGAGGTGAAATGGACTACTAAGGCTCGAGAATATTTTGATCAGATCAAAAAGGCCTTAACTGAAGCACCTGTTCTCATCATCCCTAACTATTCCAAGGAGTTTCTGATATTTTTCTTCGCCTCATTTGACACATTGGTTGTTGTTTTGATACAAAAATATACAGATGGGTTAGAGCAGCCTATTTCATTTTTCAACAGAGCATTCAGGGATGCAGAAATGAGATATGATATCATGAAAAAGAAGGATTATTATTTGGTCAAATCCCTTCAGCGTTTCAAATTATATATTCTGCATTGAAAGATAGTTTCATATGTTCCTTCAGCCTCAATGAAAGAGATACTTATCCATCCTGACATAGATGGGAAGAGGAGAAAATGGATTGTTGAAATTCGAGAATTTGACCTTGAAATGAAGCCCACTCAACTAGTGAAAGGACAAAGTTTAGCTAGATTGCTAGTTGAATCAAATTGCAAAGATTTAGGGGTTAATTTCATGAATATAAACTCAGAAAATCACCAAGATGAGTCTACTGATAAAAGCTCTCATGTCATCCTAAATTTGGCAAAATGCACCTGGTATAAAGACATCATATATTGTCTACAAAAGTTGCAGCCTCCTGATGGTTTAGATAAGAACAAGCTGATATATTTGAAGCTTAAATCGATTAGATATTGTCTCATTGAAAATATCTTGTATTGGAAAGATCCTCTTGGAGTTATTGTGAGATGTCTAGATCCAAAGGAGGCCCAAAGGGGCATGACTGAATTTCATGACAGTTTATGTGGCGGCCATCATTTTTGGAGAACCACTGCCTATAATATCCTCATAACTAGGTATTTCTGGCCTATCCTTTTCACTGATGTTTGTGCAAAGATTAGAGCTTGTGTCAAATGCCAAAAATTTTCTAGAAAGAAGCAGCTAAAATATTTTCCTTTGAATCATGTGGTGGTTTCTGGACCTTTTCAATAGTGGGGTCTTGACTTCATTGGGGAAATCCATCCAGCTTCAAGTGGTTAGCATAGGTGGATTTTGACTGCCACTGATTACTTCACCAAGTGGATAGAATTCATTCCTACAAGGAATTTCTTCCACAAGATAATCATTAGTTTTCTTGAGGATATCATGTCAAGATTTGGTTGTCCAAGTAGGATTGTTACTGACAATGTTGCCTCCTTCAAAGTTGAACCATTGATCAAGTTTTGTGAACAGTATGGTATTAGATTAGTCCATTCTACCCCTTACTACCCCCAAGGAAATGGTTTGGCAGAGTCCTCTAACAAGAGCCTCATAAATATCATCAAGAAATTGTTAGAAGACAATAAGAAAGTATGGGACACAAAGCTAAAATTTCCCTTATGGGCTGATATAGTTACAACAAAGAGGTCACTTGGTGTTTCCCCTTTTCATCTTGTATATGGGGTTGAGGCTATCTTTCCTACTCATCTTGCCTTGCCTGTGGAAAAATTCCTCCAGGACTACCAAGGAGAACCTAATGATATGGTCAAGAGGATACAACAATTGGTAGAAGTAAAATAGACTCAGGAACAACTACTTGGAAAAGCACAGGACCATCAGCAAAAGATCAAACAAGCCTTTGACAAGAAGGTAAGCAAAGAAGATTTTCAGCTGGGAGATCTAGTGCTCAAGTGGGATGCACCTAAGAAAGACAAAGGAAAACATGGTAAATTGGAAGCCTTGTGGATTGGTCCTTTCAAGATTTCTAAGGTATTTTAAAATAACACTTATAAATTGCAGAACTTGGAGGATTCTGAAGTTTTTGGTGGCCCTGTCAATGGGAAATTTTTGAAAAAATATTTTCCTTAAGCCATGATTGGCTTTCCATTCATTGTAAATATCACTTTTTATTTTTATTTATGTTTGAATACGCGACCCCATAGCCCTAGGATAAGACATTGAAGTTGTTTGTTCCTGGATGCTCACAAGGAGCATGCCATCCCCTGTGGAGCCAATGTTATCACATGAAGTTGTTAAGTGTCACATGTAGTTGTTTTTAAGACCTAAGTTTGCACCCCTGCCCCGTATCTCTCTTTTTCACATGCCTTCCTAGAAAATTTTCCTCTTCTGGTTGATAAATTTGATTTCCCTTTTGTTCAGTGACTTGGTTTTCCTTAGTGTCTCTTTTGACTGAATATTTGCACAAAGTTTTTCTATTTTTCTCGAAGGATGAATACATATCGGGATTTGGTTTGAATTATTGGTCATATTATTTTCCATTGATTGAGCTCACAACAGGTCGTCCAAGTCCTTTGTTTGCACAGGAAAAAACCATGATCACAAAACACAGCATTCAGAGCAGTCCATTTCCGGCTTGAAATACAAGCAAATGGACAGGTTAAATTTTCAAAGGCAAATATCCAATGTACAGTTCGTATTAGCGGCTCTCGTGCATTCAGAGTTTCAAAGTCGTGCAAGTCTTAACGACCATACAGAAGCCCCGAAGTGTTGAAGCACGCAACAATCATCCGTCAAGGACACATGGCATTCATTTCAGTCTACCACGTCACTCTAGGCCCGTACTACTCTGGCATAACTTCATGCTTCACAATCCAAAACTTCTGAATCCCGAAGTGTTGAAGCATGTGGCAACCATCAATTGAGATGCGTGGCATCCATTAGTTGAGACGCATGGCGCTCATCCGTCAGAGACACGTGGAATCCATCTGGCCCTAACACATGGCACTCAATCAGGCATCTTTGGGCACATCATCTGCTTATTTTTGAGTGACACATGTCACCCTTCTTTCCATGACACATCGACACATTGACACACCACCACGTCAGGTTTGGTAGATTGTCCTCCGGGAGGTATTCTTGTTCAACATCCAAAGCTCTCGAACACCAAAATTGGTGCCATATCTAAACATGGTTAAAAGGATTCTGGAGTTGGCAGACGGATAAAATTTAGTAGGGGTGCTAAGATAGCAGGGTTACCTAGATCACATATTGCAACAAGATCAACAGCCGCACTTCATTGCAGAGACAGAGCATGCTCGAACGTTAAAATCATAGAGTGGTCCCACAATCAAAACCATAGTATAGCTAGAGAGGTACGTGGAAGTTGGTGGTGGATTGCGGGTGTTGGAGCGGTGTGGATCCAAACCACCCTTGACAACTTCTGCAATCATGTGCTTATATAGGGTCCAATCAGAGAGTAGCATGTGGCAGCAAAGTTGGGCACTAAGCCAAATCATCAAAGGAAAGTCGCAAGGAGAAGCAAAACACTAGTAGACCACAACCAATCTATCACTAGAGGAAAGAGTGAGGAAGTTGTGGAGACAGTTCATTATGTCAAAATGACCCAGAACTCTCCTTGTTGAAATAATAAGCCTCATCATGATCCTAAGGAGAAATCAGTTAATAAAAGAAGGACTAGTGTTTGAACAATTGACTACCCCCTTAAATGGAAGCATGGAGGGTCTAGTCGAGGAGACATAAAACTATTAACTTGAAGTACCACAGAGGGAAGTTTTCCTGCAGACCCATACTGACCCAAGTTTCCTTTTGACAGAAGGAACAAAATAGGTGGAGAACCTTCCAGAAGGGGAGAAAAGGCGTGTAGAAAAGAGTACACGCGAGGATAGACAAGAGAAGACACACGACACTGGAGAAGATGCGCCCAAGCAGCAAGACATGTCATTCATTTTTGTTTGAATGGTTTCCAACGGGATCCTTGACTTTAGTAGTTTGTTAGAACTGATGGTACAAATGTTAGACTTGTGCATTTTTGTGGAGAATCCTAGGACAGGAAGGCCAGGTCGCACTCCTAGCTTTTGTTTAATGTTTTGATTATAAATACATCATATAAATTATATGAGAGGGTCGGATGGTTGAGCAGAGGTCCCTTTTTTGTAATATTTTGATTAAACTGAGATGTTCACAAGGTTATGTATGAGACTTGAGACATTTTCATCAATGGAAGTCAGTTTCCTTTCATCATCGTGTTTCTTCTTTTTCTGAAATGCTCATGATTGGATGATCCACATGAGATGTTGTGGTTTTGTTATAATGTTTCTATGAATGTTTTTTAGTGTTTTAAACTTTAAGTTCAAGAAGTTCTTGTGACTGATTTTTTCTTCTCCTAGTTGCTTGAAGACCTGATGCTTATAGCAGACCTATCCACCTTAATAAATAAGTCTTCCTTCTATTCACCTTTATCCTTAAACCATTGACTGAAGTTAATCAAAACCTCATTTTCTTATGCATGCTAGCCTAGATTTTTGTGTTAAAACATTTTTTTGTTGAGCTTTGTCCATTTGACCTTTAATCATTAATTTATATTTGCAAACCTTTTGATGGGTACTAGGCTTATCCTCTTGCAATATGAGGGTGATTCTCAGTGCTAACAGATCCCACAAAGAAACCTTTCAATTTCTCACAAAAGACTTTTAAGAATTTTAAGAGGAAGGACAAGAAGACCGCTACAATGATGAGAGAAGGAGGAAAACCATCTTGCACTCATTGCAAGAAGAGCAGTCATGATGAAGAACATTGTTGGAAACTGCATCCAGAAAAGAAACCAAAACAGTTCGATGGAAAGGGGAAGACAAAGACTGTTGCTACAATGCAACAAGATATTGGTTTTGATTCAGGAGATGAGGGAAAGATCATCGCGATTGGAGTATAGGGTAAAGATTCTCTTCATGCTATTTCAAGTTCCAATGATGAATCTCATGTTGATGAAAGAAAGAGGAATGAGTTTTTTCATAGAAGATTTTTATCTAAACATACAAAGATAGATACATTATTTGATTTGGGTTCCCAAGTAAACTTAATATCTGAAGCACTTGTCAAGAAAATGGGTCTTGAAACAAAACCACATCCGAAGTCTTATCCCCTTGGTTGGGTATGTGATAAAGAAAAACTTAATGTCATCAAACAATGTAGGATCAGATTTTCTATTGCTTCAAAATTGATTGATGAAGTGGATTTGGATGTTGTACCACTTGATATATGTGGCATAGTGTTAGGAAGTCCTTATATTTATTATAGAAAATCATTCTTCTTTCGTCATGAGAACAAATACCACCTTAATAAAGGGGGAGTGGAATATATTTTTAGGGCTCACAGCATGAGGGTAAATACAACACTTGTTAGTGCAGGTCAAATGAAAAAACTCATAAACACTAATAAGAGATATGTAGCCATGGTCATCAGAGAAAAATATATCAGGACATTCGATGCTTTCCAAGGCTGTGATCCATCTCATAAAAAGGAATTAATTGATATTGTTTCTAAGTATGATGATATTTTTCAGGAACAAGATGGATTACCTCCTAAGAGGAAAATCCAACATGAGATACATCTTCAATAGGATTCTCCTCTTCCTAATGTGGGCATGTACAGGATGTCAGTTATGGAGATGACAGAGATCAAGAAGAAGGTACAGGGATTATTGGATCAAGGGGTGATCAGACCCAGTTCATCTCCTTGTGGTTATCCGACCATGATGGTGCCAAAGAAGGAGGGAACATTGCAAATGTGTGTCGATTACTAGGATTTAAATAAAATCATGGTGAAAAATTGATACCCTCTTCCTCGCATAGATTATTTACTTGATCAATTGAAGAATGTTGTCTATTTCACTAAGTTGGATTTTTGCAGTGGATATCATCAAAACAAAGTCGCATAACAGGATGCATGGAAAACTACCTTTAAAACCAAACATGGATTGTTTGAGTGGTTAGTTATGTCATTTGGGATTTGTAATGCTCCAACAACTTTCATGTGTGTGATGAATGATGTATTCAGGCTTTCCTATATGAATTTGTGATTGTATATTTAGATGACATTCTTGTTTTTAGTGGAACTTGGAGTGAGCATGTGAGGCATGTAAAGAAAGTATTGGATACTTTGCAAAGGGAAAATATGTATGTAAAATTTTCTAAATGTGAATTTGGCAAGACTGCACTTGTGTACTTAGGTCATATTGTAGGAGGAGGACAATTGAAAATTGACCCTTCCAAAATTGATGTAATTGTAAGTTTGCCTGAGCCAAAAAGTGAAACAGAAGTCTAAAGTTTCTTAGGTGCAGTCCAGCATTGGAGGAGATTAATTCCCAACTTCTCCTATATAGCAGCTCCTTTGCATGCCTTAACTAGTGTGAACAACACTTTTTAGTGGGAAGGAAAGAAACAAAAAGCTTTCAACACTTTGAAGGGGAAGATCAATACCACACCAATATTAGCACTGATGAATATTTAACATCCTTTTGAGATCGATACAGATTCCAGCGGATACGCCATGGGTGCAGTATTGATGCAATATCGGAAGCCTATCTATTACCACTCTGAAACTTTTAACCAAGTTGTTGTTAACTATCCTACATATGATAAATTGTTGTATGCATTAGTCTAGAACGTAAAGAAATGGAAGAACTACTTGTTAGAGAAGGAAACAATCATACATACAGATCACCAACCCTTACAGTATCTTCAAGAAAAAACCAAATTGCAACAATCTCGACACTACAGGTGGATGGGTTTTCTACAACAATTTCACTTGATAATCAAGTAAAAAAAGGGTACAAGTAACAAGGTAGATGATATGATTTCTAGACCTCCTATTGTTGCTTCTGTTATTTTGAAGAATACTTCTTTATCTCATGATATCTATGTAGAACAATATGCCATCGATGAATATTTTAAAGAAGTATATGCAAGGCTAACCCTTGGTTCACATGTAGAGAATTATTGTCTGCGGGGAAAATTACTCTACCATCTTGGAAAGATATGTATTCCTACAAGTGAACGATTCCATGTAATACGAGAAGTTCATATGTTTCTTGTGTCTGGGAATTTTGGGGTAGGAAAAACTATGGCTCATTTGCATAGGTTTTGTCACTAGCCTAAAATGAAATCAATTGTAACTAAATATGTAAAGGGGTGTGTGATGTGTTCTACTTGTAATCTCACTAATAGAAAATTGGGGCTATACTCACCACTTCATGTTCCATCCCATCCATCGGAAAGTGTCTCCATGGATTTTGTAGGGGGTTTACCCATGACCAAAGGGGGTCATGATTATTTGTATGTTGTAGTGGATAGGTTCAGCAAGATGTGTATCTTGATGCCATGTAAAAAGAAGATCACTACTGATGAGAATGTTAATCTCTTCTTTCATCATATTTAGGTTCACTTTGGATTACCCACATCTATCGTCGTGGATCGAGATACTCGATTCCTTGGGGACTTTTGGACTAGCTTATGGAGAATTATGGTGATCCAGATTTTATGAGCAGAACAAAATGAATACAAATTATTAATACGTGCTTAATACAAAATAATAGAGATACAGTAAAACTGGTTTTCTATTCAATAACGAAATAAGTTGAAACTGTAAAATGCAGCATAAACAAGCTTGTTGGAATGGTGGTGGCTTATCTCTGAGAAGAGATGTGATGGTTGCACACATTCACAAGAAGAATATTAAAATGAGGATCTGAAGGCATTTTTACAATAAACAAGAATTTCAAAAACCCTAGACATCCAAAAACCTAACCCTAGGAGATGAAGCACCAAAAGTCATGTGGGCCCCGTTTGGGTAAGTTAGTACATCAACTTCCTGGGGTCATAAATTTTGCATGCGATCTACATTTTAGGCATGTGATATCCTATTGGAAAGGTAGTATTGAGGAGATTCATTTTAGGGTCTCAATCATGCCTTCGGGTATCATTGAGAAGCTCAATACTGAAAAACCTTCATTTAGGCCCTCAAAATGGCCCCTGAAGTTAAAACTGCTAAAGGTGGGTGGCCACCGATATCCATATGGATCAATCCTCCCTTTTTAGGAAGCAATGGTATCCATTTCATTGAGGTCCCCCATTAGATGACGAAATTTCTGTTGAATTTGGCCTTGGGTGAGCCACTTGCCTTGGTGCAGGAGCTGCCCTGCTTTGACAACTCGATAAAGATGGATCCTTTGTTGTTGAGTGCCATTTATATGTGTGTCCACAATCTGATCATTGGATTCCTATTATATGCAGTCGGGGTTGAGCTCTTTTTGTGTCAGTTGTTCTGCTACTTCTGAGGTGTCCAATAATGATGGGAAATAAGGGCAAAGGATATACACGTTGAACACTGAGTGCAGACCAAGGAAAGGAGGAATGTTGAGATCAAAAGAATTATCTCCCACAGCCTTGGTGATAGTGTATGGCCGATAACGGAGTGGGAGAAGCTTCCGATGGGGTCCTGTAAGGCGTTCTTTCTGCAAGTGCAACCAAACTTTTTCGCCCACCTGAAACTTATGTGGCACCTGATGTTGATCATGGCGTTGTTTGTACTTGTCATTAGACTTCTATAGGATATCCTGAACCTGTTGGCGGATGTGTTTGATCTGCTCAATGAACCGAGTGGCTTTGCCAGCTTCAGTTGGAGCAGGAGATGAGTCAGTCGAGGTGACCACAAGGGGAATTGCAACATCTATGGGACCCAATGGTTGGAATCCCAACCCCACCTAAAAGGGGCTCTGGCCAATTAAGCTATGAAGGGCTCGGTTGTAGTTATGTTGGACAAAGGGAAGGCTCTCATCCCATGTGCGAGGGTGCTTTGAATTATACATGCGAAGGATATTCACAATCATTTGATTTACAACCACAGTTTGTTCATCTGTCTGGGGGTGGAAGCTCATGGATTTGGTGAGGTTGGTGTCCAGTAGTGACCAAAGGCTCGACTAGAATGCGCTGAGAAATCGGCTATCCTGATCTAAGAGAATGGTTTGTGGGATTCCAAAATGTACCAAGACTCATTCAAAGAAGAGCTTGGAAGTGGCCTCTGTTGTGATTCTCTTCTTGTAGGTAACCAGAATCTCCATCTTAGAAAAGCGATCAACAACCACAAAAACACAGTCATTTCCCCACTTGGTGGATGAGAGGCCCAACATGTAGTATATTGAGATGAATTCCCATGGCTTGTCAGTAGTAGGAAGAGGGGTGTACAGGCCCTGTTCCTTAGTGGTCGGTTTGGAAATAGCGCAGGTAGTGTAGGACCTGATATACTTATTGACCTCCTATAGAAGTTTCAGCCAGTATAAATGTTTTTGTAGCATCGCCGCTATCTTTTTGACGTCGAAGTGTCCTACCACCCGACTGTAGTGGGATTCCCAGATCAACTTCGCTCGCTCACTTGATGGAACACAAATATGGCCTAGCCGACACAGCAACCCATCCTGAAGATGCAAATTATCGACAACTTCATTTGCACCCAACAATTGGTAGGTGGTGGTGAAGTCAGGGTCTGTCCCACAGAGTTGGGGCCATCCGAATGTCTCATGGTTGCAAGAGTCTAGCACCATGGTGAGTGCCACGACTGGAGGTCTACTGAGGCAATCAGCAACGCGATTGGTGCTTCCTGTTTTTTGAGGTGGAATTGCTGCAAGTATGTGGACCACCGTTGATGGCGGTCATTCTGTAATTTTCCTTGTGTCTACATGAACTACAGTGGCTTATGATCAGTGTGGATGATTGTCTCCTTCCCAAGAATGTAGCGTCTCCATTGGCGTCATGCTTTCACAATGGAGTATATTTATTTGTCGTAAGTAGGGTACTTACAGACAGTATCTGACAGTGTCTCAATAAGATAGGCCACAGGGTGGTCATGCTAAGTGAGAATGATGCCCATAGCATAGTCTGAAGCATCTGTCTCGATCTCAAAGTGATGTTGTAGGTTTGGTAGTGAAAGTACTAGGGTTGAGAACAAGTGCTACTTAAAATCATCGAATGCTTGTTGTTGGGACTGGCCCCATGAAATTTTTTCCTTACCATCACCCCTATTTATTTGGCTGAGGACCCATGAAATATGGGAGAATCCCAACACGAACCTGTGGTAGAAATTGGCAAGGCCCAAGAAGCTCCTAAGCTCAATGAGTTTTGTTGGGGCTAGCCAGTCACGGATGACTTGGATCTTGGTTGGATCCACATGTACACCATGTTGATAAATGATGTATCCCAGGTAATGGACCCTATCCATGTCGAAGGAGAATTTTTCCAAGTTGGCGTATAGTTTGTGCTACCGCAGGGTGTGTAGAACCTATTGAATATGTTGCAAGTGTTCGGTCCAAGTCTTATTGTAAATTAGAATGTCATCCATATACACCACTACAAAAGTATTAGTGAAAGGTTGCAGGATATCGTCCATCATCCTCATGAATGTAGTTGGAGCATTTGTCAAACCAATGGGCATGAACAACCATTGTAAAAGGCCTTCCTTTGACTTGAAGGCGGTCTTCCATACATCTGTTTGTTCTATTGGGACATGGTGGTAGCCAAACTTCATATCAATCTTACTGAAGTATTTGGCCCCCGTGATTTGATCAAGGAGGTCGTTGATTCATGGAATTGGGTACCAGTTTCTGACTGTGATTTTATTCAGAGCCCGAGAATTAATACAGATTCGCCAGGTTCCATCTTTTTTTTGTACCATCATGATTGGGTTCCCCCAAGGTGATGAGATGGGATGGATGTGCTCCTTGTGGATCAGTTCTTGGATCTGTCACTTGATCTCCTCATTCTCTAACAAAGATCAGCGATATACTGGCCCATTGGGCAGGGATGCGCCGAGGGTCAGATCGATGGGGTGCTTGACCTAGCAGTGCAGAGGTACCCCTGTAGGTGAAGAGAAGATATCCTAGTATTCTTCCACAACCTTATCTACTTTCTTCTGTTGTGTGGAGAGGTTGGTCGCAGACACCCTAGATGTGTCTGTGATCTTTCTCTTATTCTGAGAACAAATCATGAAGAAGACAAACTTCCTTGTCTAAGAGATGACCTTCCTGCATTTCTTAGCAGAGATCAAGGAAATAGCACTAGGTGGGACTGCCTCGGGTATCCTATATAATTTCCAATTCAAAGTAATAATAACACTACGAGGCCTAGACTCATATATAGCATGACGTTTCCATAAATAAGGTTGGCCCAAAATAACATCACAAACTTTGAGAGGAGAAACAACACACAATACCTCTTCTTTGAAGGGATTGATGTCATATGACAATCAGCACTGTTGGTTGACGTGGAGATTGCTTCCTTGGCGGAGCCATCCAATGATGTAGGGTTGTGGGTCCAGCGTTTTTTGCAGGACAAGCCTCTTGATGAACTATGATTAGATGAGGTTCTTCAGGCTACCGCTAACAACGCTGAAGTGCAGTGGGTGTATTTTACCCACATTTGTGAATGGAAGAGGTGCTCTCCTTCTTCTGGATCATCTGGTTCACGAGTTTGGAGATCGGTGGTAGAAATGGTGGCACTAGGTTCCACATCAATGATCTGTATTCCCCTTTCTAGTTCTGGCTCAGAGTGAGAATCTGCATCTGATTCAGAGGCTTTCACTTTCACCACCAGCGACTACTTTGAGCTGCAGTCAGTAGTGTTATGCCAAGGGCTCTTATGGAAGTTGCACCACTTCCCGGTATCTTTCTTTGTCTTTCTGGTGTCCTTATTTTCTTGTGGCTTAGACTGGTTGTCTTGATACTATCCATATTTGCTCTGTCCTTTGTTCTGTGGGGTGGGGTCGCCCTTCCCTAGATTTTGTTGTGAGGGGTTCCCAGGCCTAAATTGTCGTCTCTTTTGTTTGAGCTTCTTCTTGACTTTGATGGCATATCGATAGGTTGCGCCCAAGGAGGAGATGTCTAGAAATTCCATTTCAGTCTGGATGTATCTATGCAAAGCACCATGATACTTGAGCACCAGATGTTGCTCTGAATATTTGATACCCAGCTTGGTGCGCAAGGTATGGAATATATTTGTGAAATCTAGCACTCTTTGGTCTCTTTCTTGCCGCAGTGTGGTCCATTTAGTATACAGGTTGTTATAACTTCTGACAGGGTAGTATTGTTCCTTAATAGAATCCCTGAAGGATTCCCAGGTGACCATGACTGAAAATAATGAGGGTTCCTCTATTTCCTTTTTATCACAGAAAGTTTCCCACCAATCTTTGACATGGGTAATGGCTTTGAGGAGCGCAAAAGTAATATTTTCTCTATTCGAAAAGTTATGGATAGAAAAATACCCTTCTAGTATATTCAATCACTTGTCTATAGCATCTGCGTCTATCTGAACTTCAAATATAGGAATATCTAAGTTTATTTGTACCTTGAAGGGGGCGACGCCTCCGTTCAAAGAAGATGCGTCACCTGTTTGTAGTCGTCGAAGGATTTGCGCAAAACTATCCATCATCGCGTTCCTCTGTTGCATGAGGGCTACCTCAATCATTAGTTTGAAAGGATCTCCTATCCCATCATATTTATTTTATTCTTCCATGAGAGTTCGCTTGGGTGTGCAAGAGCTTCTGTCCTCAAGAGAACCAAGCTCGAGACCCAACTCTTTGTACTCTGACCTCGTTGGGGACATGCATTAAGACGACAAGGAGCATACCGCTATGATACCACTGATCCAGATTTTATGAGAATAGAATACAGATTATTAACAGGTTCTTTACACAAAATAACATAGATAGAGTAAAACTAGTTTTCTATTCAATAACGAAATAAACTGAAACTGTAAAATGCAGCGGAAACAAGCTTGCTGGAATGGTGGCAGCTTATCTATGAGAAGAGATATGACGGCTATGCGCATTCACAAGAAGAAGATTACAATGAGGCTCTGAAGGCCTTTTCACAATAAACAATAATTCCAAAAACCCTAGACATCCAAAAAACTAACCCTAGGAGATGAAGCGCCAAAAGTCATGTGGGCCCCGTTTAGGTAAGTTAGTACATCAACTTCCTAGGGTCGTAACTTTTGCATACGATATTCATTTTAGGAGTGTGATCTCCCATTGGAAAGGTAGAATTGAGGAGATTCATTGTGGGGGATCAATCATTCCTTTGGATATGATTGAGAAGCTCTATCCTGAAAAACCTTCATTTAGGCCCTCAAAATGGCCCCAAAAATTAAAACTGCTAAAAATAGTAAATTGCCAAAATTGTGAGAAAACTATTTTGAGCCAGTTGGAAAAGGTGGGTGGCCACTAATATCCATATGGATCAATCCTCCCTCTTTAGGAAGAAATTTTCTCCATTGTGTTGAGGTCCTCCATCAAATGAGGAAACTTCTGTTGAATCTGGCCTTGGGTGAGCCACTTGCCTTGGTGTAGGAGCTGCCCTGCTTTGACGACTCGATAAAGCTGGATACTTTGTTGTCGAGTTCCCTTGATCTATGTGTCCACAATCTAATCCTTGGATGCATGTTGTATGCAATCGGGGGTTATCTCTTTTGGTGTCAGTTTTTCTGCTACTTCTGAGGTGTCCAATAATGGTGGGAAATAAGGGCAAAGGCGATCCACATTGAACACTGGGTGCAGGCTAAGGAAAGGAGGAATGTTGAGCTCAAAAGAATTATCCACCATGGCCTTAGTGATAGTGTAAGGCCCATAATAGAGTGGGTGAAGCTTTTGATGGGGTCCTGTAAGGCATTCTTTCTGCAAGTGCAACCAAATTTTGTCGCCCACATGAAACTTATGTGGCACCTGATGTTGATCATGGCACTATTTGTACTTGTCATTGGACTTCTGTAGGATATCTTGAACCTATTGGCAAATGTGTTGGATCTACTCAATGAACTGGGTGACTTTGTCAGATTCAATTGGAACAGGAGATGAGTCAGTCGAGGTGATCGCAAGGGGAAGTGAAACATCTATGGGACCCAATGGTTGGAATCCCAACCCCACCTAAAAGGGGTTATCGTCGGTTGAGCTATGTAGGGCTCGGTTGTAGCTATGTTGGACATATGGAAGTCTCTCATCCCATGTGTGAGGATTCTTTGAATTATACATGTGAAGGATATGCACAATCATTCGATTTACAACCTCAGTTGACCATCTGTCTAGGGGTGGAAGGTCATGGATTTGGTGAGCTTGGTGTCCAGCAGTGACCAGAGGATCAACCAAAGTGTGCTGAGAAATTAAATATCCTGATCTGAGACAATGGTTTGTGGGATTCCAAAATGTACCCAAACTCGTTCAAAGAAGAGCTTAGCAGTGGCCTCTGTTGTGACGCTCTTCTTGCAAGCAACCAAAATCGCCATCTTAGAAAAGCGATCAACAACCACAAAAAAATTCATTTCCCTGCTTGGTGGACGGGAGGCCCGACATGTAGTCCATTGAGATGGATTCCCATAGCATGTCAGTAGTAGGAATAGGGGTGTATAGGCCCTATTTCTTAGTGGTCGGTTTGCCAATAGTGCAGGTTGTGCAGGACCTGATATACATGCTGACCTCATGTCGAAGTTTTGGTCAGTAGAAATTGTTTTGTAGCACCGACACTGTCTTTTCGACACCGAAGTGTCCTAGCATCTAACTGTCATGGGCTTCCCAGATCATCTTTGCTCTCTCACTTAATGGAACACAGATATGGCCCAGACGACACAACAACCCATATTGAAGATGGAAATTATCGATAACTGTGTTTGCACCCAACATTTAGTAGGTGGTGGCGAAGTCAAGGTCTGTCTTATAGATTTGGGGCCATCCGGATGTATAATGGTTGTAAGATTCTATCACCATGGTGAGGGCCACGACTGGTGGTCTGTTGAGGCAATCAGCAACATGATTGGTGCTTCCTATTTTATACTTGATGTTGAGGTGGAATTGTTGCAAGTATGTGGACCACTTTTGATGGTGGTCATTATGCAATTTTCCCTGTGTCTACATGAACTGCAGTGGCTTATGATCAGTGTGGATGACGATCTCCTTCCCAAGAATGTAATGTCTCCACTGGCAGCAGTCTTGCAAAATGGAGTACATTTATTTTTCATAAGTAGGGTACTTACGGACAGTATCTGACAGTGTCTCACTATGATAGGCCACAGGGTGGCCGTGCTGAGTGAGAACGGTGCCCACATCATAGTTTGAAGCATCTGTCTCGATCTCAAAGGGATGTTGCAGGTCTGGTAGTGAAAGTATTGGGGCTGAGAGAAATTATTGCTTCAAATCATCGAACGCTTGTTGTTGGGACCGACCCCATGAAAATTTATCCTTACCACCACCCCTGTTTATTTGGCTGAGGGCCCATGCAATATGGGAGAATCCCAACACGAACCTGCAGTAGAAATTGGCAAGGCCCAAGAAGCTCTAAAGTACAATGAGTGTTGTTGGGGATAGCCAGTCACGGATGACTTGGATCTTGGTTAGATCCACATGTACACCATGCTCATCAATGATGTAGCCCAACTAATGGACCCTGTCCATGCCAAAGGAGCATTTTTCCAAGTTGGCGTATAGCTTGTGCTGCTGCAGGGTGTGCAGAACCTACTGAATATGTTGCAAGTGTTCGGCCCAAGTCTTGTTGTAAATTAGAATGTCATCCAAATACACTAATACAAAAGTATTGGTGAATGGTCGCAGGATATAGTCCATCATCCTCATGAAGTAGTTGGAGTATTTTTCAAACCAAAGGGCATGGCCAACCATTCAAAAAGGCCTTCCTTTGATTTGAAGGCGGTCTTCCATAAATCTTTCTGTTCTATTGGGACCTGGTGGTAGCCAGAATTTAGATCAATCTTATTGAAGTATTTGGGCCCCGTGAGTTGATCAAGGAGGTCGTCGATTCGAGGAATCGGGTATTGGTTTCTAACTGTGATTTTATTTAGAGCCCGGTAATCAATATAAAGTCATCAGGTTCCATCTTTCTTGGTGCAAACCCACTCGGCCCTCAGATCGAGGATCCGCTTACAGGATCATTCTTCATTTCCCTTTGAGCCAGATCGGCTCTTTCAATTCCCTGTTTGAATCTGCTTTCTTTTGATCCACTGGTCCTTTCGGAAGCTTCCTTGGTGCGAATGACACTAGATGCAAGCTCCCCCTTCTCCGTGTGACCATCGACTATGACCAAGGCCTAAACTGAAAGGCGCTTGTCACAACTCACGTCTCATGAGTTCGTGAGTCGAGACTCTCAACTCTTCCTGTTCAATCCCATGATATCCAAGATCGTGAGATGGGTATAACTCCTTCCCTTGTCAGTGCCCTCCACGCATGATCATTGACTAGGCTTCCCACTAGCGCTTCTCTCCTTTCACCACTTCGCAAGTCGAAAGGTTGGACTTCCGTCCCTTTATCTTACGAACCCCTAAGACACAAAAAGTCAACGGGGTGTTGATTCCCTTCAATGAACAACATGTGTCCTTGTATATTCCATGGGCCCACCTTGTGATTCTGCCACGTATTCCTTACGCTCCACTTCGCACTTCGCCACTTCGCTCCCCGAAGTGTTGTCTCCTTTGTACCATGACACCCGAAGTGCCAAGATCCCAAACTTCTCAATGTACCTAAGCGTCGAACTGTCTAATTTTAATACGTCTTCCACGCGGTCCCACAACAGAACTTCTCACCCTTTCGGGACTTCACCTTTTGCAACCTAGAGTACCCAAACATTGGGCTCTCACCTCACAAACCTCCGAGTTCGCAAGATCTCTAGATGTCTGCCACCTTTCCTCCCCGGATGGACGGCTCTAATCCACTCACCACTTTGCTACTCACCTTTCGCGACTTCGCGAACCTTGATGCGAAACCTTTGACCCTTCAACTCACGAACCCCCGAAATGAGATTTTGTGAGCGATCCAATGGCCCTAGATGACTTGGATCCTACGGCCCTGATTTCTTTTGAGCTTATGCTTGAGTAAAGATCATCGTAACGTACTTGCTTCTCTGCAAGATCTGACGGCTCTTGTGACTTCGCAAATTCTTCTCAAATAATTTCGACCGTCTGTTTCTTCTTGGACAATTTCTGAGAATTTAACCAAATATTTCTTCACGAAACTTAACCGCATGCAATGCAAACTTGCTATGCCTCCTTTCAATGCCTCAAGGCACCAAACTTCTGTGCCTTTATTCAACAACTGTGAAGACCCTATCCTTCTTGAGCTTTCTCCAACTCCGAGTCTTAAAGAAGACTCCCCCACGCACTCCTTGTGGCGAATCTTTCAATTACTTCAAAGAATTGAAGTCCTTCAACTCTGTGCACTCCCTGTAGCAGTAGTCCTTCAACAATTTCTCAAGTTCACAAACTCTAAGACTTTACTTGGCCTGTGCACACCTTGCACGGCTCCTATGCTCAACTTGCACTTCTGCAAGAATGAGAACAGTTGTTATCCCTCCTGAGCTTTCAGAGATGAACTCTGACTTCTGTCAACGCACTCCTTGCAGACAAACTTCACTACACTCCTTGTAGGAATTTTGCTCACTCGGGCAGAGAAACAATTGAAACTCATTCCTTACTCTCTCTCAGACTTCAAACACAAAGCATGAAATCATATACACAACATATAAATCAAATGTATAACATAAAGTAAACATTCATGAGCATAACATTCAACATGCATACACAGAGAACAAATACGACACCATGAATTTGAATCGAAGCTCTTTCTATTAATTCAAATCTTTGTACATGGGTGTTTTCAATAACAACTCCCTGCTCTCTTCTCTATGCTCTATGCTCTATTGACATAATAATCTTTCCACTATACAATGAGGGTGTCTATATCCTGTTTCCCTCTTGCGCTCTAAAAATGTCTAATCTAAGCATTAAATTCTATCTACCTACATTTATTACACATAAAGGCTCCTATCTACTATGGACGAGAGCGGATCGCTCAAGGTCCTTTTACAATAATACAAGCATGC
>CBVK0102119314.1:0-14195 GCA_900067695.1 Picea abies
TTCCAGTTGTCTCTTATCTCCACGTTATCTCGTTGTTGGCTATGATTGCACGCCTTGTGATGCTCCTGCATCTTACTCCCTCACTTGAAAATTTTCATGGGCTCCTGTCCATGAGCTCGTGAACGGTCTATCCATGCTTCTGGATTTCTGCTTCATTCTCCCAGCTGGAATATTCAACTGGATGGCCCTTCCACTTGACCAAGTATTCAAAGTATTGCTTTCGCCTAGTCCTCTTACCAACTCTTTTGTTCAGTATGTGCTCCATCTGCGGCTTTTCTACTACTGGAATTTGTTTTGTCCACTGAATCTTTGGATGTTCACTACCTACTTCTGCTTCCTCAGCTTTATAAGGGTACAAATCCAAGACATTGAATATCAGAGAAATTTCGATCCCATCAGGTAATTCAATCTCATATGCATTCGCTCCAAATTTCTTCAAGACCTTACATGGTCTGATTTTCTTCATCTTCAGTTTATTATATGTTCCACTCAGGAACCTTTCCTTTCTCAAATGTGCAAGGATCAAATCACCAACTTCGAACTGAAGTTGTCTCCTGTGTTGATATGCTCTTCGTTTATATTCTTGGTTCGAACTCTACAATCATTCCTTCACCTAGTTGTGAAGTTCCTTCATTGCCTCTGCGAAATCTTCTGCACTAGCGCTCCTAGTCGTAATCTGTTCTGAATCCCTCAGCTCAGAAATTCCTCTCGGCTACATGCCATAAACAATTTGAAATGGACTCTGTCCTGTGATCCTATTAAGCAAGTCGTTATAAGCAAACTCCGCCTATGGTAATATGTTGTCCCACTGACTATGGTGTTCTGTCACCAAGCTCCTCAGCAAGTCTCCCAAACTCTTGTTCATGACTTCTGTCTTTCCATACGTCTAAGTATGATAAGCTAAACTAAGCGACAAGTTTGTTCCCAGCTTCTTCCATAAGGTTCTCCAGAAGTTTCCTACGAACTTAGTGTCTCGATCCGAAACTATGCTCCTTGGTAAGCCATGAAGTCAAATGACTTCTTTGAAAAACAGGTTCGCAATGTGAGTTGCATCACTGGTTTTCTGACATGGAATGAAATGTACCATCTTAGAAAATCTATCCACTACCACAAAGATTGAGTCAAACCCTATTTGTGTTCTTGGCAACCCCAATATGAATTCCATGCTGATTGCATCCCATGGCCTGTTAAGTATGGGTAATGGTTGATAAAAACCTGCATTCTGCCTCTTTCCTTTTGAATGTTGACAAATTCTACATCTATCCATGAATCTTTTGATGTTTACTCACATTCCTGGTCAAAAATATGACTCATTCAACTTTGTGAACGTCTTGTCATGACTGAAATGTCCGGCCAATCCTCCACTATGTTTCTCCTTCAGCAAATTCTCCCTCATTGAGCATTTTGGAATACAAAGTTGATTACCTTTAAACAATAATCCTTCCTGGATCATGTATTCTTCCCATTGGCTTCTTTCCCTGAGAATTGGATTCTCAGCTGCTTCATACACCTCTTTAAAATTTGAATCATCTCTGTACATGTCCCTGAGATCATCAAAATCCAATGTTTTGACTCTGAACTCCTGCAATAGCAAACATTTCCTTCTCAAAGCATCAGCAACTTTGTTAGCAGTTCCAGAAATATGTTTAATCACAAAAGTGAAATTTTGCATATATTCAACCCATTTAACATGTCTTTGATTCAACTTCTCCTGTTGAGTCACAAATTGCAATGCATGATTATCACTGTATAAGACAAACTCCTTAGGAATTAAGTAATGTCTCCATTTTTTCAATGCCTGAATAATAGCATAGAATTCCTTATCATACGTGGAGTATTTTATCTTGGCTTCATTCAGCTTCTCACTAAAATATGCTATCGATCTGTCTTCTTGACTCAAGACTACCCCTATTGCAAATCCACTTGCATCACATTTTACTTGAAATGTCTTTTGGAAATCAGGCAACCCCAGAATTGGTTGTTCCGTGATTTTCCTTTTCAACAAATTGAAACTTTTCTCAGCTTCTTCTATCCAGTGAAAATATTTGTGTCTCTTCTTCACTGTGTCCATCATCAGTGCACTAATTCCACTAAAATTCCTAATGAATTTTCGGTAGAAACTAGCCAATCCGTGAAAACTTCGAACTTCAAAGATATTCCTTGGTGACAGCCAATTCTTGATTGCCTCCACCTTATCTAGATCCATCCTCAACTTATCTGCAGAAATAACAAACCCCAAATAAATGAACTTTGTCTTCATGAATGAGGATTTCTTCATGTTTATCAGCAGCTTCTCTTGCTGTAACCTCTTCATCAATGTAGTCAAATGTTTCAGATGCTCTGCCTTTGTTTTACTGAAAATCAGTATGTCATTCAGATACACAATGTCAAATTTTCCGATGAAATCCTTCAGGACTTCATTCATCAATCTCATGAAAGTACTTGGCCTGTTTGTTAAACCAAATGGCATAACAAGACATTCATACAACCCTTCGTTAATCTTGAAGGTTGTCTTCCATTCGTCACCTTCCCTCATACGAATCTGGTGATATCCACTTTTCAAATCAATCTTCGAAAAAAATTCAGCTCCACTCAAGCGATTCATCAGATCATCCATCCTTGGCAATGGAAATCTGTACCTGATGGTTATTTTGTTGATTTCCCTCAAGTCAGTACACATCCTCCAGCCTCCGTCTTTCTTCGGACTGAGTATTGTCGGAACAGCACACGGAATCAAGCTTTCTCTGACCAAACCTTTGTCCAACAAATCCTGGACTTCTCTTTTGACCTCTTCATCCTCCTGTAGTGTCAATCTGTATGCTGCTTTGTTTGGAAAAATATCTCCAGGTATGAGATCAATATGATGACTCACACTTCTAATCAGTGGCAACGAACGAGGTAGTTCATCCACTACTATGTCAGCAAACTCTTCCAGTAGTTCCTGAACCTCTTATGGTAAATCATATACCCTTGTGCTGGTTAAAACAATCTTTGGCTTCCTGAACACAATGAATTGTGGTTCCTCCTTCTTCTTAACCTCTGTAAGAAGTTCCTTCCCACTCATGAGAAGTACAGTGTTTCTTACTTCAGGTTTCACCTCCTTATATTTGATTGGAAGCAACATGTGAGTTCTCCCATTTTTCTCTAGGGTGTATGTGTTCATTCTTCCATCATGAATCACACTCTTGTCATATTGCCACGGTCTACCCAGCAATAGATGACAAACATCCATAGGAATAACATCACAGAGTATTTCATCTTTATACCCTCCTATTTTAAACTCAACTAAACATTACTTAGGGACATTTACCTGATGTCCTTTTTGCAACCACGAAACTCTGTATGGGCTTGGATGATCAATCGTCTCCTGCTCAAGTTTTTCTACCATCTCTGTTGAAACGAGATTTTTTGTGCTACCACTGTCCACAATGACCTTGCATACCCTGTCCTTGGTTTTGCAAGCAGTCCGAAAAAGTCTATTCCTTTGGACCGAACTCTCCTCCTTCTCTGGTGTCAAAAGAACTTTTTTCATCATCAGCGATCTTCCGCCTTCAGCATCCTCTGCCTCAACATTTTGCCTCTGTGCTTTGACAATGTGAGTCTCTCCTTCCTCTTTCTTCTTGCCTGGACACTCATAAGACTTGTGTCCGACCTTTCCGCACGTGAAGCATTTTATCACTCCACCTCTTCCTCTTCCTCTACCTCTAGTACGAGGAAAAATGTTGTTATCAACATACTCTACTCTCTTATCAGCATATTGCCTTCTCTGTCCAGCATATTGCCCTTTCTGTGAGCTTCCACCTCCCTCAATTTGAGGTTTCTTCCATTCTTCCTTAGGCTTCTGATTTCTATCTTAGACGACTGATTTGCCCCTGGCTTGACTTCTGCCTCGGCCTCTTTGACCTTGTTTTTGGCTCAACTTCTCTTCCACCTTTAGAGCCATTTGATAAGCATTTTCAATCGTTCGGATGGTCATCATGCTCATCTCATCCTGAATTCTGTATCTCAGGCCATTCATATACCTAGCAACCTTTTCATCATTACTTTCACGATGACCTTCTCTGATGTTCAACGTGTAGAAATCTTCAGTGTACTCCTTCACTCTCATCAACTTCTGTCTCAAATTTTGCATTCTTCGAAACAGAGTAATCTGGTAATCCCTGGGAATGAATTTCACCTTCATCTTTGCGATCATCTTATCCCAACTCTTGATTTTCTGCTTACCCTGGCAGCGTCTGTCAGCTTGCAGTTCATCCCACCACAATGTTGCATGTCCTTTAAGTCTCGTGACAACATGTTTGACCTTCTTGTCTTCTTCGACATATTCATAGTCAAAATATGTGTCCAGAGCTCTAATCCAGTCTAGAAGCTCTTCAGCATCTAAGTTTCCCTCATAAACTGGAATGTCCATTTTGGCTCTTGCACTCATTCTTTCAACAGCTCTAATCAAGCGTTCATTTGTTGCATCTTTTGTTGAAATTTCTTCTTCTTCATGTCCAGTGTCATCTTCTCTTTCGGACTCACTGACATCTCCAATATCAGTTGTGCGCCTTTGTTTTATTTCCACATCCATGAGTCTGGCGTGAATGTCATGCATATCCCTTTCCACTTCTGGATTCTGCACCTGCCTGCCCCTTCCTTCTGGCATTTCCCTATCCTCTGGTGGATCGGGTGTTTGCCTGTCTCTTCTCCTCAGCGGCATGGCTGAAATTCCTTCTCGCTTTTCCTGCCTGAAATATACAAACAAGAATCAGGCTCTGATACCAGATGGTGCAGACCCACTTGGCCCTCAGGTCGAGGATCCACTTATAGGATCATTCTTCATTCCCTTTGAGCTGAATCAGCTCTTTCAATTCGTTGTTTGAATCTACTTTCTTTTGATCCACAGGTCCTTTCGAAAGCTTCCCTGATGCGAATGGCACTAAGTGCAAGCTCCCCCTTCTCCGCGTGACCACCAGCTATGACCAAGGCCTAAACTAAAAGGCGCTTGTCACAACTCACCTCTCACAAGTTAGTGAGTCGATACTCTCGACTCTTCCTGTTCAATCCCGTGATATCTGAGATCACGAGACGGGTATAACTCCTTCCCTTGTCAGCGCCCTCCATGTGTGACCGTCAACTAGGCTTCCCACTAGCGCTTCTCTCCTTTCGCCACTTCGCAAGTCGAAAGGTTGGACTTCCATCCCGTTATCTTATGAACCCCCAAGACGTGAAAAGTCAACGGGGTGTTGATTCCCTTCAATGAACAATGCGTGTCCCTGTCTATTCCATGGGCCCACCTTGTGATTCTGCCACGTATTCCTTACGCTCCACTTCGCACTTCGCCACTTCGCTCCCCGAAGTGTTGTCTCCTTTGTACCAAAACACCCGAAGTGCTGAGATCCCAAACTTCTCAATGTACCTAAGCGCCAAACTGTCGAAATTTCATATGTCATCCACGTGGTCCCACAACAGAACTTCTCACCCTTTCGGGACTTCACCTTTCGCAACCTAGAGTACCCAACCTTTCGGCTCTCACCTCACGAACCTCCGAGTTCACGAGATCTCTATATCTCTGCCACCTTTCCTCCCTGGATGGACGACTCTAATCCACTTGCCACTTCGCTACTCGCCTTTCACGACTTTGCGAACCTTGAGGCAAAACCTTTGACCCTTCAACTCACAAACCCCCGAAATGAGATTTCGTGAGCGATCCAACGGCCCTGGCTAACTTGGATCCTACAGACTTGATTTCTTCTGAGCTTACGCTTGAGGAAAGATTGTCGTAACGTACTTGATTCTCTGTAAGATATAACGACTCTTGTGACTTCACGAATTCTTCTCAAAGAATTCTGACCATGCGTTTCTTCCTGGACAATTCCTACGAATTTAACCAAATATTTCTCCACAGAACTTACCCGCCTGCAACGCAAACTTGCTACGCCTTCTTTCAACACCTCAAGGCACCAACCTTCTATGCCTTTCTTCAACAACTGTGAAGACCCTATCCTTTCTAAGATTTCTCCAACTCCAAGTCTTAAAGAAGACTCCCACACGCACTCCTTGCGGCGAATCCTTCAATTACTTCAAAGAATTGAGGTCCTTCGACTCTGCGCACTCCCTGCAGCAATAGTCCTTCAACAATTTCTCAAGTTCACAAACTCTAAGACTTTACTTGGCCTACGCACACCTTGCACAGCTCCTATGCTCAAATTGCACTTATGAGAGAATGAGAACAGTTGTTATCCCTCCTGAGCTTTCAGAGATGAACTTTGACTTCTGTCAATGCACTCCTTGCGGACAAACTTCACTGCACTCCTTGCAGGAATTTTGCTCACTCAGGCAGAGAAACAATTGAAACTCATTCCTTACTCTCTCTCAGACTTCAAACACAAAGCATGAAATCATATACACATCATATAAAGAAAATGTATAATAGAAAGTAAACATCCATGCGCATAACATTCAACATGCATACACAAAGAACAAATATGACACCATGAATTTGAATCGAAGCTCTTTCTATTAATTCAAATCTCTGTACATGGGTGTTTTCAACTACAACTCTCTTCTCTCTTCTCTATTCTCTATGCTCTATTGACATAATAATATTTCCACTATACAATGAGGGTGTCTATATCCCGTTTCCCTCTTGCACTCTAAAACTGTCTAATCTAAGCATTAAATTCTATCTACCTACATTTACTACACATAAAGGATCCTATCTACTATGGACAAGAGCAGATCGCTCAAGTTCCTTTTAAAATAATACAAGCATGACTCCACTTAATGACTTCATTAATATTTCAAAACATTTTCAAAAAATGTGCTCGGTGCTTTTCCAGCTGTCTCTTATCTCAGCGTTGTCTCGTTTTTGGCTATGCTTGCATGCCTTGCGATGCTCCTGCATCATTTCTTCTATACCAGCACGATTGGGCTCCCACAAGGTGATGAGATAGGATGGATGTGCCCCTTGTGGAGTAGTTCTTGGATCTGTCGCTTGATCTCCTCATTCTCTAACAAAGAGTGGCGTTAGACTGGCCCATTGGGCAGCGGTGTGTCGGGGGTCAGATCGATGGGGTGCTTGACCTAGTAGTGCATAGGTACCCCTGTAGGTGAGGAGAAGATGTCTGATTATTCTTCCATGACCTTATTTACTTGCTTCTACTGTGTGGAGAGGTCGATCGTAGAGACCCTGGATGTGGCTCTAATCTTTCGCTTATTTTGAGAGCGAATCATGAAGAATACAAACTTCCCCATCTGAGAGATGACCTTCTTGCATTGGTTAGCAAAGAGTAAGGAAATAGCACTAGGTGGGACTGCCTCGGGTATCCTATACAATTTCCTGTTCAAAGTAATAATAACACTATGAGGCCTAGACTCATATACAGCATGGCGTTTCCATAAATAAGGTTGGCCCAAACGAATATCACAAACTTTGATAGGAGAAAAATCACACAATACCTTGTCTTTGAAGGGATTGATGACGTACGATCGTTGACACTGTTGGTTGACACAGAGATCGCTTCCTTGGCAGAGCCATCCAATGGTGTAGGGTTGTGGGTGTGGCATTGTTGGTAGGGAAAGCCGCTTGACGACCTCTGCTGAGATGAGGCTCTTCTGGCTACCTCTATCAATGATGAAGTGTACTGGGGTGCCTTTTACCCACATCTATGAATGGAAGAGACACTCTCCTTCTTCTGGCTCGTCTGGTTCACCAGGCTGGAGCTTGGTGGTAGCAACGGTGGCACTGGGTTCCACGTCAATGAATTGTCTTCCCCTTTTTGTTTTTTTCTCAAACTTAGAATTCACATCTGATTCAGAGGCTTTCACTTCAGCCACCAGCGACTGCTTTGAGTGGCAGTTAGTAGTGTTATACCAAGGGCTCTTATGGAAGTCGCACTACTTCCCGGTATCTTTCGTTGTTTTTTTGGTGTCCTTTTCTTGCAGCTTGAACTGGTTGTCCTGATACTGTCCATCTTTGCTCTGTCCTTTATTCTATGGGTTGGGGCCACCCTTTCCTGGATTTTTTTGTGAGGGGTTCCCAGGCCCAAATTTCCACGTCTTTTGTTTGAGCTTCTACTCGATTTTGACGGCATATCGGTAGGCCGCACTCAAGGATGAGATGTCCAAAAATTCAATTTTGGTCTAGATTTCTCTATGCAGAGAACAATAATATTTGAGCACCAGATGTCACTCTAAATATTTGATACCCAGATTGGTGCGCAAGGTATGGAAGATATTTGTGAAATCTGGCACTGCTTGGTCTCTTTCTTGCCGTAGTGTGGTCCATTTGGTATACAGGTCGTCATAACTTCCGACAGGGTAGTATTGTTCTTTAATAACATCCCTGAAGGATTCCTAGGTGGTCATGACTGAAAATAATGAGGGTTCCTCTGTTTCCTTTTGCTCACAGAAAGTTTCCCACCAATCTTTGACATGGGGAACAGCTTTGAGAAGCGCAAAGTAATCTTTTCTCTATTCGAAAAATTATGGACAGAAAAATACCCTTCTAGTAGATTCAACCACTTGTCTACAGCATCCATGTCTATATAACCTTCAAATATAGGAATATCAAAGTTTATTTGTACCTTGAAGGGGGTGGCACCTCCATTCGAAGAATATGCGTCGCTTGATGGTACCCGCCGAAGGATTTGCGCTAAACTATCCATCATCTCGTTCCTCTATTGTGTGAGGGATTCCTCAGTCAACAGTTTGAAAGGATATCTTGTCCCATCATATTTATTTTCTCCTTACATGAGAGGTCGCTTGGGCATGCGAGAGCTTCTGTCCTCAAGAGAAACAAGCTCGAGACCCAACTCTTTGTACTTCGACCTCGTTGGGGACATGCAATAAGACGACAAGGAGTAGACCCCTCTGATACCACTGATCCATATTTTATGAGAAGAATGAAATGAATATAGATTATTAACGGGTTCTTAACACAAAATAACAGATATAAAGTAAAACTGGTTTTCTATTCAATAACGAAATAAGTTGAAACTGTAAAATGCAACGGAAACAAGCTTGTTGGAATGGTGGTGGCTTATCTCTGAGAAGAGATGTGACGGTTGCACGCATTCGCAAGAAGAAGATTACAATGAGGCTCTAAAGGCATTTTTACAACAAACAAGAATGAAAAAAACACTATACATCCAAAAACCTAACCCTAGGAGATGAATTGCCAAAAGTCATGTGGGCCCCGTTTGGGTAAGTTAGTACATCAACTTCTCGGGGTCGTAACTTTTGCATACGATCTCCATTTTAGGCATGTGATAGACCGTTGGAAAGGTATCATAAAGGAGATTAATTTTGGGGGCTCAATCATGCCTTTGGTTAATATTTAGAATCTATATCCCTAAAAACCTTCATTTAGGCCCTCAAAATGGCCCTGGAAGTTAAAACTGCTAAAAATAGTAAATTGCCAAAATTGTCAGAAAATTGTTTTGAGCTAGTTGGAAAAGGTGGGTGGCCACCGATATCCATATGGATCAGATGGACACCAAATTGGAGAGTATCATTGCTTTCCATCCACATATCGACGGACAGATAGAGGTGGTAAACTAAACAATGGTATTTTTCCTTCAAGGCTACTGCAGCAAGCGTCCCAAGTTATGGGATGAATAGTTACCCTATGTACAACATGAGTACAACTAATATTTACACTCATCCACTCATAGTTCACCTTTTGATACATGTTTTGGGTAACTACCAAAGGTTCCTTTGGACTTTATGTACGGGACAAGTGTCAATGTAAATGGAGAACGAACAGAGGACAGGGACTGCAAGTTCATCCAAAGGATAAAGTAGATACACCAGGCAGTCTGGGAACAATTGGAGAAAATTCAAGAACAGTATAAAGCTCGCCATGACAAACACATGGTTGATCATCATTTCCAAGTTGGATATCGAGTATGGCTTCACATCAGCAATGACATATTGAAGGGTGAAGACAAGAAACTCAAGCCCATTCGTTATCGACCCTTCACTATCTTGGATAAAAGTGGTATCAATGTTTTTTGTCTAGATCTTCCACCTTATATGCAAATTTACTTAGTTGCGAATGTTGAGAACTTGAAACTTTTTGAGCCTCCCATGATCATGGATCAAGATGAAGAATTTTCAATGCCATCAGTTGATGAGTTTGCACCTAAGTATTTGGATGAGCTATAGGAAAATATCATCATGGATAGGAGGACGAGGACTTCAATAGGAGGACGAGGACTTCAAGTAGAGGTGATGTTGTTTATCTTCGAGTAGGATTAAAAGGCACACATCCAAGCAAGGCAAAGTGGATTGAGAAGGACCAAGTGAGGGGACTCTTCCCTCACTTACCTATTGATTGATGAAAACTTTTGGTGGTCCAAAATGATCTTAGTGGGAAGGCGTGATCCAAAAAGGATCCAGAGAAGGAAAATAACAACTCATAACTCACAGGGGCAACTCAGAACGCTCAAAATGGCTTCAACAGACAAAGAAAGGGAAAAAATTCAAAGTTCCCAAAACTAATTGAAAATGGCATGATCATGAAGAGTGTGTCACAATATTTCTAACAGCACAAACAACTCAGCATATGGAGTTACAGTTTGGAATATATTCGCGGTCAAAGTTGTGGTCAAACCGGTCAAGTCAATAGGGGTCGCATCATCATTTGTATTGCTGACATCAACATATGAAATAGAAGAATGATGTCAGCATGATAGTTGCTGACACTAGCATGCCATGTGCCAGCACTAGAGGCTGTCATGTGTCACCTGCCAATGGGATTTTCAAGGGTCCATGTGGACCAGTAGGAAAATTCCACATGGCACCCCCAGGTGATGCCACGTGGGACCACGTAGAAAGCACCATGTGTCATGTATGGATTGATGGGGATTGACGTCAGTGAATAGGTGGACCAATCAGTGAGCACCACATGGCCAAATCAGCGGGCAACATGTGGCACCCCCAAAACGCCAAAGGAGGGGTCGTAACCGAAAAACCAAAAAATATATAACGTAGGACCCTGCCAAATATAAAGGAGGTCTGTCATATCTAGCACATATGCCAATAATAGAAGTCGATATCGAAACTTAGTAGGGGTTATAACCAATGGCCCAAAAGGGAGGCCCATGGGTTTGACCCCGAGACCTCCCCCAACATTTGACCCCGAGACCTCCCCCAACATTAACGTTTTAATTATAGCGCCAACAACCAACTCACCAATGGAACCTGTTGGTTTATTCGTCTGCCATTTTTCTATTTAAGCTAGGTTCCGCCCAAGCAGAAGGAGGAGGCACGACCGTACGACTGCAACCATGAATTACAAGGCAGAGTCTATCATCATTTTAGGTTGAAGAAGGCATGGAAACCAAGATGAAAATCTTCTTGGGCCTAGGAGTGCCCGAGTCAGATCGAGGCATGGAGACAGTCATTTTTGGGTAATTTGACACCACAAATTCAATGGTGATGTTTGTTTTCTGATCTAGGCATTACTTCTGCAGCTTGATTTTAGAATGAGTTTATGTATTTGCCAAATTATTTTGTTGAGTTAATGAAAGAGCCTACCCATTTGAGAGCAGGACCCGGAGACGTAGTCAACCAAGGACGAACTCCGTTATCAAGTTCTTGTGTTCAGATCTGATGCTTATGTCTCTTCATTTTTTTATTTTTCCCTTATTTAATGGTGCACTTTAATTTATGCTCATTTAATGCAATTCTTTATAAGTCACGATGAAAATATCCCGTATCAATGGGAGTTCAGGAGCTAGGACATTTTGGAGGTGCTTGAAACCCTTGATGGCTAATGCTTTATTCCAACAGCTAGGTTTTTATGGAGTTGCTTGAAACCCTTCATGACCCATGAATTGTTTTATTTCTAATTTATTTGGGCTCTATAAGTGAAATCAATATAGTCCATTTTCAATATATAGTGATGGTTCCATGCTAGGCTAGCAAAATTCGGCATACAAATGTTTTGGAACTTGTACACAAAATGGATTGGGTGATAAATGTTGGGCAGATCACCAACCCTTTTTGCTTGTCTAGGGCCCAGAGTTACTTTGATTTGTTTTTTCATGGATATTTTAGGAGTGTTTCCATCTCAAGTGTGTTCACATAGCTTGTCTCCATTACAATCTAGGGCTTTGATGGGTGGATTTCCTAAGTCCATATTATCTTGAGTGTTGAGCACATGATTTGGGAAATTGAAGGAAGCGCCAAAATTTATTTATGACACATATCCAAATTGCATACAAAGATCAATGTCAACTGATATGTGGCCTACGGAGTGGTCCTTCCCACTATCATCATCTTTAACATGTTCTCCTCTAGCATATATAACTAGAGTTTCCATTAAAACGGGTTAGAGGGATGGAGGAAGATATTAATCTTGTGGACTATTCTGAAGAGTCCTTACATGAAGATAAAATATTTTCTAACTACCCTAGTATTTCTACATTGGTGGAAATTTTCCCTAGGGCCTTGGAGGGTAAAGGGGGCCAATATAGTATAGAATCCAAACTTAGGGTAAGCGGTTCACTTGATAATATGGTGGAAGGTATTGTGGTGGGTGATACATTTTGCAAGGGTGTTTTTAGAATACAGATTTTTCTTTGGGGGATGGTCAATGTATCTCTTTGGAAGGAGAGTACTGAGCTACTATGTGAAGAGAAAAGACATCTAGTTTCAAGGTCTTGGAAGAAGTAATTCCCAAACCTACGAAGCACTCTTAATGCTCAGAGATTTTGTTCCATGAGATGGATCATAGAAAGAATAGTGTAGATTTTAACCTTATACAATATTTACTGCAAACAGATTTTCAGTAAAATAACAGAAAATATACAATGGGAACTACAAACATTACACAGAGATTTTTCCCTTGGAAACCCAAACCAGGAAAACCAGCATATTCTATATTCATTCATCATGATACATTGTTTACAATACAATATAGATATAGGAGCCAGCGGCATCCAAAACCGTAACCCAATGACCTGGATTAGTCAACAACCCTAATTTCTTAACCAGAAATAGAAAACCATCGGCAAAAAACCATGTGCCGAAAAACCACCTAAATATGTGACATGTTTCCCAAGGGAAAAAAAAATCTTGGGGGTGTTTCCTCCAACTCCCCGCATGGGGGGATAACACCCCCCAAGAGGGGCCTAGCAGCCCCCACTCAAACCCCCTTGTGCACCCAGCGCAACTCAGACACCATTACTTGTGCAAATAATATAACACATACCCAACATTCTCCCACTTGTTGTTTTCTTTGAATACATGGTTACATAGTCAACAATCCAGGGAAACAATTCCCATGGATCCTCTGCACCAAGAGAACTTCTCAGTGCTCACAGATTTTGTTAATGAATCTGCAACATTCTTCAAAGTCTCCACCTTCATCAACAATACTTTCTTTTCGTCAACCATGTCTCTCACAAAGTGATATTGAATATCAATATGCTTTGTCTTTGAATGATAAGTCGGGTTCTTCGACAGAAAAATTGCACTTTGATTGTCACAATCTATCCTTACAGCTTGTTGTACCAACCCAATACCTAAACATAATCTTTGTAACCATATTTCTTCCCTACTTGCATGAGTGGTTGCCATGTATTCAACTTATGTAGTTGAAAGTGCCACTAGAACCTGTGTTTTTCTCATCCAACTTATTGCTCCTCCAAACAGGTTAAGCACATACCCACTTGTAGATATCCTACGATCCAGATCTCCAACCCAATCTACATCCACAAAGCCATGTATATCCACCACTCTGTCCAATCCCGGTCTTCCTTGGTATCACAATCCATAGCTAGCAGTGCCATGCAAATACCTGAAAACCCTTTTTACTGATGTCCAATGATCCTTCCCTAGTTTTGACATATACCTGCTCAAAACTCCCACTGCATGTGCAATGTCTAGTCTAGTACATACCATTGCATACATAAAACTTCCAACTGCAATCGCATATGGAACACGAGACATGCCCTCCTCCTCTTCATGTGTCTTGGGAAATTTATCCGCAGATAACTTTACACCAACATGAATAGTAACCTTGACCGGTTTACATTCTTGTATATTAAACCTCCACAATATTGTCTCGACATATTTTCTCTGATTTAACTAGAGATTCATCTTTTTCTGATCTCTTTTCATTTCCATGCCCAAAATGAAATTTGAAGCACTGAGATCCTTCATGTCAAATTTAGAGGACAACTGAGTTTTCACATCCTGGA
>CBVK0102119329.1:0-12463 GCA_900067695.1 Picea abies
ATTCCATCTTGGCTTTCTGATCCATCTCAACCTTAGTTAGCATTTTGGTAGTCATATCCAGACTGCTGAGGTGCCTCAATATTTCATTCAACAACCTCGTGTGTTCCTTTTTGTTCTCCTGACTAGTTTCCTCCCTCTCTGAGCTCACTTTTCCAATTTGCATCTTTGTTTTCCATGCCATCTCCACCGTTTTTTGGTAGAGGGTTTCCTTGGGCTACGTAGCTCTTGGGTTAGTTACTTAGTCTTCTTCCTGAGCTAGAGCATCCAAGGTTTTTCCCTTGCGCTTTTCATTGATTGCCTTCTCCAGCCAGGTAATGGTTGCCTTTACTTTCGGCTCGACCAAAGTATGAAAGGTTCCCTCCGTGCCTTTTTCCACGTCCTCCATCCTTGAAAGTCATCGGGGATTGTTCAGTGTTCCCTTCCCCTTGGGGTTGCTTTTGTTGTTCGTTTTCTTCATACACACCATCCCGTCCTATAGCTACTGCTTTGTTGCATTCTCAACCTGTTCCTATCTACCTAGGGGTTCCTCCTTTCCTTATCCTTGTGTCCTTTGGTAGCCTCTACAATTGTTTTCTTTTGTTTTCCTCTCTTCCTACTGTTCGGTCTCTTATTGAACTTCCCCTGCTGGGAGCTCATCCTTCCAATCATTGTATTCCCATAGAGGTGAAACTTGCCATCCTTTTCTTCAGTCATGGTCTGTATGGTCATAATGACTCAACTGTTATTCCTATATTGGCACTTGCTCCTACTCGCTTGATGTCCTTCTTGGCCACTCCCCATCCCTAGCAATTAGCATGGTGGAAAGATACTGGTCCATGTCAATCCTTCTTGCCTTACATCATTAGTTGTGTGATGATTGCTATTGATGCTTTCCCACTGGCTTCCCCCGCAGATCTTATTGTTGACATGATCTTGTTTCTATGCCATCGTCTATTTTATGATTTGATCCTACATTGTGATTGGTAATCTGGTCTTGGGAAGTCATGTCTTAACTGGGTCCTTCGGTCCTTTCGTCGTTCCTTTCACTGCCCTCCTCGATGTGACCTTCCTTGCTTAAGTTGTTGTCTCGATATTTTGTCACTAGTTGGGTGCAGTCCATTCTAAATTTTCCTTCCGGGATGTTGGACTAGGTAGTATCTAGTTTTGGTCCTTCCTTTCTAGCCCCTTAGTTGGAAATTCTATTCGCCAGGCCATTTGCTGATCTATGTACCCAATGCAACTCCATGGTGGTAATCCGTTGTAGATCCTCCTAGATTTTTTGTAGGGAATGTGCTAAGCACCAATGTTTCTCAACCTTTCCCACTCTTGTGTCATTTTGGATTCTCTTAACTGTGTTGATAACCATGGTGGAGTCACCTTCCATGATAATGTTAGTCATCCTTTCTCGTATTAGAATTTCGAGACCGAGTTCAAGAGCTCCAAATTCTGATGCATTTTTACCCCCGCTATCTGTGATCACCTCTGTCATTATTGTCATTCCTGTGTTTCCTTTTTCCACCCATCAAATTTTGACTTGAGGAACCCTATCGGAGGAGGTGTCCATGTGTGCGCTCCTAATTGGACTTGCGGTGGTGTTGACAGGCGAAAATGACCATCTGTCAATTGGAAGAATGAGTCTGGTCCAGGGTTATTTAAGTAACCCAAGCCATTTGGTATGACTCACTCTGACAGATTTAATGGCTCCATTGGCCAATCTAAAAGTCCTAAAAGAAACAAATAAAAGAAAAAGAGCAAACTAACAAATAACTACATATATGTACATACATATACATATAACTATTTTAAATAATATTTACACAAAAGATCTGGTTATCTAATTTATGTGCATGATGTACAAGTTGTGAATTTTAATCTAAACTCACGAAAATCTATGAAAAGGTGGCTCTTTTAACAAAATAAGATAAAGAAAGAAAATAAACTATTTTTGTTTTTTTATCTTTATTTATCTATATGATTAAATCAAAAATATATTATGAAACGAGAATATGTAGATGGTAAAAGCCAAATCGCATATAAGAGTTTCAAAAAACAAACAAACAATGAATAGAAATAAACTAACCAATTAATGAGTTAATCGACATACATCCAATCATCTGTATGATTATAGAATGTCCAACCATCCCGTCCAAGAGATAAACCTGCAGTGAACCTTGAAACTATTCGGAATAAATGCAAAACAATATATTGATTGTTGGATTTTGATGACAGAATGATGAGACACAAATAATAGCTGTGATATTTGTGATTGCAAGAAATTAAACGTAAGATAAATCTAACCATAACAACTTGCCTTTAATCATTCAACAAAATTAAGAAAAGTCTTATCATTTGGATTGAATGAGTGATCACTATTTTTAATATCTGAAGCATCAAAATGTGGATGATATTAAAATATATTATCCTTATGACATAATAATTTGTGAAGACAAAAGCTATCAACAATTATTTAATTATCAGGATAAATAAACCATAAACGAAAACAACATTTACAGAGAGCTAAAGCGGAAATGTAAACATATGTTCCGTCTAAATTCATGAATAAACTATCCACCTTTAGCCCCAGGCCAAGATGATTCCTTTACAAAAATATGAGTTTTTAAAGGGTTCAGAAGGGTAACTATCTTATCTTATGAGATAAGATACAATCATCTATTGATTACAAAAATAGAGGGGGAATATAACCACCCGAGATCACACTAAATATTTAAAAGCTAAAAAACCTTTATTCCTCTTTATACAAAAATACACCATAGATATGGATAAAAAGCCCAAAAAAATGCTTCAGATCACTTGGTCACCATAGAATCCCAAATATCCTAAAAGAAAAGATAAAATAGAGAGATTCAGATATACATTTAACCAATAATTTTCAAATTTCGAATTAGAATAGACTGACTACAAAATCTATTGATTTTGTAGCTAGTCTATTTTACTATTGAAATCTAATGTATTCAATGAACAAAATATAACACTATTTTAAGATAAAATAAATCTTACCTTTAACTGTAAAATCAAATCGTTTTACATGATTTCAGAATTTATCACCGTTGCAGTCTCGACATTTTTTAATATGATGTTCCCTATTGTTTTCAAGCGTTTTTCTTGTCGCTTAATAATATACTTGAGCTTACGATTTTCATTTGTGAAGGGTTTGACCTGATCAGTAAGGGCTTTGATCTGTGACTATAAAATGGGTATATCGGTGTAATACTTGTCAATCCAGAACAGACGAGTTTCGCATTGTGATTGTGTGATGGTTGATTGAGAATACCTACAGTTGTGTACCAGAACGTCCCCAATGTGGCCTGTAGATTTGTTACCAAACTCAATTCCTCGAAACCCTTCATTGTGCTTCAGACAAGGCGACAGATTATCCACGAAATTGTAAGACTGATGGAGATCTATTTGGAAGGAAGGAGGGTCTTCCTCAGCCAGAAACCTATCAATCTCAGAATCTGAGCTCTCATGGATCTCGATCATCTTGATTGAGCTCACATGAGGGTTTGATTTATTTCATAGCTTCCTTGAAATCAACCTACCTTCTGTTTTGTTTTTAAAACTTAAATCAATATCACCTTTAGATGGCTTGCCTCTAGGTCTATTTGCATCTTTGGTAGAGGTGAAAGTTGTGAATCTTTTTCATGGGTCTACTTAACAACCTTTGGGTTAGGTATAGGCTTATTGTGGGTGGTCGTAACACAGGCTTGTGTAGATGAAGGGAGTGCTCCGGGAGAATCTATGGTTTCCTCAATCATGGGCTTGTCAACTTCTACAATATTGGAGTTAGTGAATCCATTTCAGGTTAGGAAGGCGTCCCAGACATCGTTCTGTAATTTCAACTGATGTACAAGCATTATTTTTATCAAACCATGGTGGAAGAGGCTTGAATCCAAACGTTGCTTCTTATACCTTTTTTTCATTTTATACAGGTTTTTCCACAGGTAATAAGGCATGTTTAATGGAAACCCAATGAAATTCATGAGCAAACGTAGGTGATATAGAAAAACAAAACTAAAACGACCTTCACACGTCAATAATTGTTTCAATACTGCAAGAAAACCATGCCATCAGGTTTTTAACAGGGACACTAGAATACCTTTATCACAACAATTTATCTTTCGAGATGTAAAGAAAGGACTCCATGGAACCTCCTCAACCTTAATATTTTTGAACCATTTCTGCCCACTCACAGAAAGACCTGTTGCTTGACCTAAAAGCTCTTTTGTAACTTCAAACTCAATGTCACCAACCTTGGCTCGACATCCACCAAATGAGAGGGAGAATTCCTGAGTGGTTTGCAGGTTAAAACCCTGGAATCTCTCAAGGAAAACAAACCAGCCTTGACCCTCAAGATCCTCGCTTGCATCATCGCATAGAAGCAAGGTTTGAGAACCATTGGGTTCAATCCTAACAGTTGGGGCCATGGGAAATTTGACAAGTAATCACACAAGCATAGTGAGTATAGAGGGTTTCTAAGAGTAGACCAACACTAAACTCTAGACCCGAAACTCATCAATAATTTATGGCGTATGAACAAAAAACCATCAATGAAAAGATAGGCGTTGATTGAAATGAATGCGAGGAGTGTTGCAAAACCCAAGACTGAGCTTCAAAATGATGGGCTCATTGTAGTTGGACTGCCAGCTCCTACATAGTACAGGTCACGACCAGGTGCATTAAAATAAAAATGATTGCACAACAAGGTGGGTTAGGTTCTAAAGTAACTCCAGACCCGAAACTCATCAACAATATATGGTGTATGAACAAAAAACCCTCAACGAAAAGATAGGTGTTTATTGAAATGAATGCGAGGATTGTTGCAAAACCCAAGGCTGAGCTTCGAAATGATGGGCTCAGTATAGTCAAACTGCCACCTCCTACATAGTACAGGCCACGACCAGGTGCATTAAAATAAAAATGATTGTGCAACAAGGTGGGTTAGGTTAACCAAAGTATAGTGACAAGGGAACGTATGATCAAGAACCACACAAAAATATATCGATGCTTAAATTGAATTGACCTTTGTTGATTCAAATAACAACCCATAAGCATGCTTCACATTCGAGGAGTCGAAACAAAGAGAATGAAATTCATAACAAGGAACAAAGACTTTGTTAACAAAAACTATGGAGCCATTTGCTTTCATAAACTTTTAAATAGAGTGGTAATACAGTCATAAGTTTTAATGCTTCGTTTTCATGCTTTCAGTCATGAAAAAAAAAACACTAGGAATATTTGAAAACTTACATTTGTCATTTCAAAAATTTCTTATGAAGAAAAAAAAAATGTACGACCCTAGTTAGGCAGCTACATAGATTAATATTTGATATAAAAAATTTAAAAATATGTCGGGCTGCCAACAATGGCGACTTGCTGGGAGAAGCAGTTATCTCTGCATCACTGACGAGTTCAGGTTAGAAATGTCTGAATGATTTCAAATCAAAGAGCAACTGAAAATTCATTTGAGCATATTTAATAATCATGACGTGGTCCAGCTTATGATATCTTTCGTTAATAAGAGTAAAATCTGGTGACAGACTTAACAAATGAAAGCCACAATGTTTGAGTTAATGGCTCGAATACTGTTGACAGGGCCATTGCTGCCAGTAGGCGTCCATAGCCTTGACAGGGATGTCAATTAACCCACTCTAACGCTTCTATCATGTCCAAGAAATCTCAAATCAGAATGAAGGATGCTTATGGCCAAAATCAAAATTTATAGTTGAGAATATTCTTTAACCTAACATCACTTCGCTCCTAACGGGCCTGTTCAGTACCCCAGCGAAGTTGTCTTGGCATCATGCATGCATTTACCCACTGCCAGCAAACCTGTTCAGTGTCCTGGTGGGTTTACTAACACTTCCCACAACTCTTTGAGAAATTATTCATAATCTGATATAGTTTTAAAGACACCCAGTAGAGTGGGGTGATGCTGAAAATTCTAGTTTTTACACAACTTAATATTTTCCAAGCCTTTAATTTTTTTCTCGTTAACCTTCATCAAGATCTGAAAACAGTTTATTAATAAAACTAATTTTCGAGGACAAGGAGGCATCATTGAGTTGATTTTATTAAAAGCAGGGACATTGTAAAGAGTTTTTTAAAGATGGTCGTGATTACTCTCATATGCAAATCAAAACTGAGAAATCTATTCTCAATTAAAATATCACCTTTAACTAGTCTACATTTTTAGAAAAACACAGCAATTGATTCTCTGACAGTTGTTTTAAGATGATGCATTATGTTCTCATCTCCCAAACTAAACTATAATACATCCAAGTTTGACTCAAAAAGACCAGTAAACAAAAATAAAAAGAAAACAAACCAGAAAAGAAAACAAAAAGAAAAAAAAAACAAAATAGAAAAATATGTACAAAAGGTGTATCTGAGAGTTGTCAAGTGAAATACCTTTTGAGAGCTTGGCCATTCACTGGGAAGGTGTCTGACTGTCCCTCTAAATTTTGCAGGCTAAAAGAGCTGGGACCTAGTTTTTCAGCGATTAAGAATGGTCCCAACCACAGGTTTTGNNNTGGGACCTAGTTTTTCAGCGATTAAGAATGGTCCCAACCACAGGTTTTGGAACTTAGTATGCTCACCTTTCCCCTCATGAGGTTTTTCCCACTTGAGGACAAGATCACCTACCTCAAAATTCTTGTCTAAGGCAGAATTCGAATCGAACCAGCTTTTGACAATAAGTTGATGTTGATCCAGTTTTTCTTTTTCTTGAGTCCTTACCTCTTCTAACTTCAACAAAGAATTAATCCGACTTTCCAAAGGAGGACAATCTTCTTCCTAAACCTTCTGTGATAACTGCAATGATGGAAGGAGAACGTGCGGTGGAAGAATTGCTTCCCTACCGTAAACGAGGAAAAAGGGGGAATTACCAACAACAATTTTTGGAGTTACCCTATCAGCCCAGATTGCATTGAATAGTGCATTATGCTAGTTTTTATGGTTTTCGGAGACCGTCCTCTTGATGATGTTGATCACGTTTTTGTTTTTCGATTCTGTCAAACCATTTTATAAAGCAAAGTCACTCATGTATAGAGACGAAAAATAGGAAGGATTATCGAACACTAGACATTCAGGAATACCGAAACAAGTGATGATGTTTGAATTAAGGAAAGATATTTCCTGATTGGTGTTTACCACTTTTAATGGCACATCCTCAGACCATCTAGTGAAATAATCTATTGTTGTAATGATGTATTTGTTCTACTGCGAGGAAGTGGGGTTAATTAGGCCAATGATGTCAAGACCCCATTGTTGAAAAGGGAAATCCACTTAATTAGGCCAATGATGTCAAGACCCCATTGTTGAAAAGGGAAATCCACTGAGACAGGTTGCAGCAGGAATGGTTCCTTCTGTACTCATCCAGAAGCCTTTTAACAGATTATGCATTTGTGGCATAATGCATGGGCATCTTTGAAAAGAGTGGGCCAGTAATACCCCGCCCTTAATACTTTGTGGGAAGTAGTATCTCCACCAAAATTTCCACCAGCTTCTCTTGCATGTAATTCTGATAAGACTTTATCTTCTTTATCTCTTGCTAGACATCGCATAAGAATTCCATCAAAATTTTTGCGAAACAATATACCATTCACCAATTGGAAAGGTGGAGATTTTAATCTCAATGCTCTCCTCTTTTTTGGATCAAGGTGACGAGGAGATGAACCATGTGTTAGATAAAACTTAATGTCATCATACCAAGGACTTGTAGGATTTTGTACAGAGAAAATTTGATTTTGATTATGCTGATCTCCAATTAACATACCGGTTTGATTCTGTTGTTCTATAACTGAATCAACAACTAATTTACATAGACCTTGGCCTCTAACAATTTGTGCTGGAGTGATCTCGATGTCATATTCTTGTAAGGATGTGATCCAATTTGCCCGTTTCTCACCTAGTTCTTTCTGTACTAACAAATTTCTCACAGTGGGGTAAGGAACAATGAATTTCGTTCTAGATTTCAGTAGATAATATTGAAAATGTTTTACCACTTTAAAAACAGCGTAATCCTATTGATCTACAGCTGGATAATTAAGCTTCGCTCCCTTAAAGGTTGAGCTCATAAAGGCAATAGGAACTTCGTTGTTTTCAAAATTCCTTTGGGTTGGCACAACAACATAAGATCGATCGAAGGCAAATGTGTAAAGAGTGAAATCTCACGAAAAGTCAGGGCTCATTAGGGATGGAGCCTCCACTATGGATTTTTTAATTGAGTCAAAAGCTTGACTTTTTTGAGGTCCCGAATGGTATTTCACATCCTTTTTTATTAAGTTTTGTAATGGCCTGACCATTTCCGAAAAACTTGGGACGAACCTTCTAAAAAAATTTATTTGACCTAAAAAGGATTGCATAGACTTTCTGGAAGAGCGGGGAGGAATTTTTGAAATGGCTTGAGTTCTCTTGGGGTCAATGATCATCCATTCATTGGATACTATGAATCTAAGTAGCTTGCCTTGTTCTACTACAAATAAAGATTTTTTAGGATTTAGAGAGATGTCGTACTTATGACATCGTTGTAGAATAGATCTCAGATGAGCTAGATCTCCCTTATTCTTTGAGAAAACAGTGACATTATCTAGATAGACTACTACATATTGATTGATTAGACCACGAAAAGTGATATCCATCTCTCTCTGGAAAGTGGCACTAGCATTTGTAAGCCCAAATGACATCTTTCTATAAGCATAGGTACCCCATGGAGTACGAAAAATAGTTTTTAGCTGGTCTGGAGGAGACATGAGGACCTGGTTATACCCTGTAGAAGCACCTCATATTCAGTCGTATTGTTTGTGAATTCAAATTGTAATCAGCAAGCGGTCAAAGTTTTGTTACCTGCTGGGTTAATGAGCATACATCCTGCACTGACTCCTTCTTTAGATTTGGATCCATCGAAGTAGAGAGACCAGATGTGATTCTCATCAGCTATATGTGACACATTAGGGAGAACTATTGATTGTGTGCATGTCATGAGTTCCGACTATTGTTCTGGGTTTTAAATGGTAAAAGTTTCAGCCATGAAGTTACCAAAAAAGGTGTTTATTCCCTACATTTCGGGTGAATTAACAGAAGCAGTTAATGGTTCATTAACGTCATTTAAATCAGTTACCGTAAGCTTGAGGTAACGCTCACGATTTATCTTGATTCTGTTAGGCTTTCCATTTTCTAGAAGCCATAAATGAGACCAATCTATCGCAAAGTAACCATGTAGTTGTTTTGAGTAATCCCTTCTTAAAAATAAGCCATATACTTTAGGGATGTCAACGACAATAATATCAATAATCTAGTGGACTTTAGGATTAGATGCATTCAATAGTTTGTTTAGTTTCTTCTTGACCATTGGTTCAAGTTTTGGGTTCATCTTTCTCAACTTCTGTTGAAAAGGTTGGGTCTGGGGTTTCATGGGAATGATGTGTTGTATAACGTTAGGATAAAATGTTTTTAGATCATCATATGTCCAGGAAAAGAGGTCCTTAAATTCCTTAAACAACTTAATAAAGGTTGATTTATCATGCTCAGAACATCTTGTTCCCAAATTGATGCATTGCAGATTATCTTTAGTTCCTAGATTCAATTTTTCATGGTTCAAGGAAGAACTGTTTGTTTAGCAATTTACTAATTTCCTGAATTTATCATGCAAATCATAAAACTTTTCTAATCTTACCACAGATTTTGGGATATAATTTACTAGATCTGATGTTGATTCCGGAGACCTTGGGTCTGATATTACTATAAAATTGCGGAGGTCTTCATCGTGGGTACCTTCATCATTAACTTCATCTTGGAAAGTATATTCTATGTGTAGGAAACTGATGATCTGTTGATCATCGTCGAACACTCTCCAATTAGTGATGTTGTATGGGATAGATGGTTTAAACAACAACTCAACAGAAAATTTGTTTGGAGAAAGGCCTTCTGCGGGAAAAATTTCAAAAGCAACATTAGCCAACAAGTCAGCCCCATAATTATTTAATCTTGGAATGAAATTAATGTTAAATGCAGAAAATTTGTGCATTAAATTCCATACCTCAGCTTGATAACTTTTTAGGTGTGGAGATAGGTAATGAATGGAATTTTTTACCTGTCTGACCACAATTTCTGAATCATCGAATACCATTAAATTCTGTATTTTCAAGTCTAGTTCCTTTTTGAGACCTTGCAGAAGTGCCTCATATTCAGCCGTATTGTTTGTGCATTCAAATTCTAATCAACAAACAATCAAAGTTTTGTTACTTGATGGGTCAATGAGCACACATCTTGCATCGACTCCTTCTTTAGATTTGGATCCATTGAAATAGAGAGACTAGGATTGATTCTCATCAGCTGTATGTGACACCTTAGGGAGAACTATTGATTGTGTGCATGTCATAAGTTCTGACTACTATTCCAGGTTAGAAATGGTAGAAGTTTCATCCATGAAGTTACCGAAAAAGGTGTTCATTCCCTGCATTTCATGTGAATTAGCGGAAGCAGTAAATGGTTCATTAACATCATTTAAATAAATTACCGTAAGTTTGAGGTAACACTCACTATTGATCTTGATTCTATTAGGCTTTCCATTTTATGGAAGCCATAAATGAGACCAGTCTGTCGCAAAGTAACCATGCAGTTGTTCAGACCAATCCCTACTTAAAAATAATCCATATACTTCAGGGATTCCAATGACAATAATATCAATAATTTGGTGGACTTTAGGATTAGATGATAATCTGATAAGGACATTTTTTAATTCAACTATTACCTTAACACTAGTCCGATCAAGATGAATATTTTTAGACTGGAAGGTTGAACTTCAGCATTAATTTTTTGGCATACAGACCAAGGCATTACAGTTGACGATGTGCCAGAATCTATCATACAATTATGTACATTCCTATTGAAAATTTTAAAGGTCAACAAAAAAGGTGGGACATTTCTATGAGTATTAACAACAGAACTTTGTTGGTTTTTAGTCGCAGTCCCTGTAATTATTTTATCTACATTTTTTACATTGTTTACAACAAGGTCTCTTTTATCAAAGGGTTCTGGTGTCGTTTTAACAGGGACCTTTTGAGGTATTTTAGGGTTATTTTCTGCAAATTTGTTGTTGTTCAGATTGTTGTTTTTGTTGTTTTCTGCAATGTTCTGAAGCATCTTTTGCAGACTAAAAGGAAATTTCAATAATTCATAAACAAAAATATTAGCTCTAATTTTCTTGAGGTCTTTAATCAAATCGTATTCTAAACTTGGAGTTACCGAATTCTGTTTAGTTTCAGTTTGTTTAAACTATTTTTGGGGCGCATTAGTTCCAATTTCAGAAGATGATTTATTTTGTGTTTTTCTTCTGGTATTGTAAGGATGCACCATTTCTAAATTGGCTTGAAAGATACTATCCGAAAAATGCCCAAATATGTTGGGAGAGGATTCGTCCTCTTCCATTGTTTATTGTTCAACCATGTCTTCAGAAATCTCAGGGGGAACTCAGTTATAACTTGCTTCTAGGATTGTCTAGATAGCATACTATAGGCTTTCTAGATTCAGGCCTTCATAATTTAAATTGGGTCAGTTTGTGGGGAAAGGCTTTCTAAAAGGGGGTTTGTAAGACCCTTTTCTTGAAGAATCTTCTTCAGTTGACCTCCTTAAATCTACAACTTGATCTGACAATTTCTGAATGACCTTATGTAAACTTTCCAGATCTGAACTCTCTGATTGAGTTTTGGTTTGGGGAAGTCTGGGAAGAATTTCTATTTTCTTCTTGGAAGATGGGGTAATCACTGCTTCATTATTGATATTGTCATTTAGTCTTAGAATATCTTTCTCAATTTGGCTTGCCTCCTCAAAGGTTTCCAATAATGTTTCCTTCTAAGACCTTTTTACCCAGATTACTATGTTCTGGTGTAAGGATTTGATGTAGTATGCGACGATAATATTTTCAGTAGGCATTGAATCGATGGGTATTCGATTCTTTAATGTTAGAAACCTTTGATTAAGGTCTTTTATTTTTTCCTTGGGGTTCATATTTAAACTGGAGAGTTCCATGAATAAGACTTCGGGAGGTTTGTCATCTCCGAATTTCTCAAGGAAACAAGATTTGAATCTATCCCAAGATATAATAGTGTGGGGTTGTTGGAAAAAATACCAAGTAGAGGCATTGCCTTCAAATGTGTACATAAAAAGGTCTACATACTATGTCTTCATGTTCTACGCTTCGGAGTCTAATGGCCAGCATGAATTTTTTAATGTGATCCTCAACAATTTGCTTGGAATCTGGATCAAATTTAGGGAGCCATTTCTTTAGATGTTTATGCAAATGATGCTCGGGTCCAGGTATGGACACAACATCTTGATCGAGCCATGGTCTGACGGGATTGTTTGGATTTTCCATAGGCGTGGGTGGTGTCGAAGGATGAGATGAAGAACTGCCTTCGTCTGATGACTCTTCTCTTGAAGAGGAGGGAGATGAAGGTGGTGGTGA
>CBVK0102119358.1:0-11693 GCA_900067695.1 Picea abies
TGGCTCCATGGGGGATAGAGTCGTCCCTGTGATGCTCTAAGAACTCTTTTACAGACTTAGTGCCTTTGCTATTGGGATATGGAGTCATTTATTAGTCCGAAAAACAAAAACAGAAAAAATATTTACAAAACAAAACAAAAAGAACCGACTACGGCTCACAGAAAACATTTTTTTAAGAAATGCCCATTGACTGGGCCACTAAAAACTTCATTGCCTTCCAGATCCTGCAACTTGTAAGTGTTGTTTGAAAACACTTCAAGGATCTTGAAAGGCCCGAACTAGAGGGCATCAAATTTACTGTGTTTTCCCTTTTCCTGCCGAGGTGCATCCCATTTGAGCACCAGATCACCTTGCTCGAATTCCTTCTTCTTTCTCTTCCTGTCAAAATCCTACTTGATCTTCTGCTGATGATTGTAGGCTCTGTCCATCACCTGCTCTCTGATCTGCTGTACTTCCACCATCTGATGAATTCTTTTGAGCACATGGTTAGGTTCCCCCTCAAAGTCCTGGAGGAGATTTGCCATAGGTAAGGTGAGCTGAGTGGGGAAAATGGCCTCTATCCCATAAACCAGTTGGAAAGGTGAGATGCCCAGCGATTTCTTTGTTGTCACCCGATCAGCCCAGAGAGAAAATTTGAGCTTTGAGTCCCAGGCCCTTTTATTGTCCTCCAGTAGCTTTTTGATAAGCTTGATTAGGATTTTATTGGAGGACTCTCCCAGTCCGTTTCCCTGAGGATAGTAGGGAGTGGAGTGAATCAGTGAAATTCCAAATTGTTCACAAAACTTGACCAGAGGCTCAGACAAAAATGGGGAAGCATTGTCAGTGACAATTTTGCTAGGGCAGCCAAATCTAGCTATGATGTCTTCCAGGAAGCTGATGATTACTTTGTGAGAAGTGCTTCTGGTAGGGACAACTTCTATCCATTTAGTGAAGTAGTCAGTTGCTGTCAGAATCCATCGGTGCTGGCAACTCAAGGGGGGATGAATTTACCCAATGATATCCAATCCCCACTGCCGAAAGGGTGCTGAGACCACCACAGGTTTCAATGGCAGGGATTTGAGTTGTTGCTTTCCTGAGAATTTATGTCATTTGATGCAAGCTCGAATTTCCCTGTAGACATTAGGAAATAAGGTGGGCCAGTAATACCCATCTCGGAGGATCTTGTGAGCTGTGGTATTCCAAAAATGATGACCTCCACAGAGACCACTATGGAAATCGAACATAACCTTCTGGGCCTACTGTGGGTCTAGACATCTCAGTAATACCCCCTGGGGGTCTTTCCAATACAAGGCTTGGTTTATGAGGCAATACCTGACAGCTTTGAGCTTTAAAGCTCTTGCCTTGCTTTTCTCCATCCCATCAGGAGGCCTCAACTCTTGCAAAAATTACAAGATATCTTTGTACCAGGGGCATGTTGCTAGTGGTACAGTGCTTTGGGAACCCCTGTTGGATGACTCAGCTTGCTCATTGATGAAATTGATTCCCAAGGCCTTGCAATTTGATTCAGCTAGCAACTTGGCTAAACCTTGCCCCTTTATCATCTTGGTGGGCTTAATCTTCATATCAAACTCTAGGATCTTGGCGATCCATTTACCTCTTCTTCCGTCTATGTCAGGCTGTATAAGAATGTCCTTCACAGATGTTGAATGTCCTTCCTTTGAATGCAAGAGATAGACTCTGAAAGCTTTGAGAGCTTTCACCAAGGCATAAGCCTGCTTCTCCATGATCTCGTACCGGAGCTCTGCATCCCTCAGCTCCTTGCTAAAGAAGGCAATGGGCTGCTCTTGTCCTTGATCATTTTTCTGCAACAAAACTGTTGCTACTGTATCACAAGAAGCAAAGGAAAATATATGAAAATCTTTAGAATAATCGGGACTGATTAGCACAGGAGCCTCAGTCAACACCTTATTAATTTGGGCAAAAGATTCCCTGGGTTTAGAGGTCCATTTCACTTCATTCCCCTTCTTGAGCATGGCTGTGATGTGTTTCACCAACTCAGCAAAATTTGAGACAAACCTCCTCAGAAAATTAATTCTTCCCAAAAATGCCTAAACCTCTATCTTAGATCTGGGAAGTGACAGGGCCTGAATTGCTTCCACCCTGTCAGGATCAATTCTCACTCCCTCTGCTGATACTATATGGCCTAACAGCTTCCCTTATTGCATAGAAAACAATGATTTCTTGGGGTTTAAAGACAGGCCATACCTCCGACACTTCAGGAAAACCCTCTTCAGGTGGCAGCGGTGCTCTGTATCAGTCTTGGAGAAGACTGTTATGTCATCTAGGTAGATCACCACAAACTTATCCTTTTCCCCAATGAAGGCTATGCCCATGGCTCGCTGAAAGGTCGCTCCCGCATTCATCAATCCAAATGGCATTTTGGCATACATGAATGTGCCCCAAGGAGTGGTGAAGGTTGTCTTTTCTCTGTCCTCAGGCATAACCGATATCTGATTGTAACCTGAGAAACCATCGATCATGGATATCCTGGATGCACCAGTGACCTTCTGCAATATATGTTCCATGTTGGGAAGGGGATAATTGTGCTTCCTTGAACTTCTGTTCAGGTTCCTGAAATCGACACAGAGCCTGATTTCTTCATTCTTCTTTCTCACTGGGACCAAATTGGCCACCCAGTCAGAGTATCTCAAGGGGACAATGATTTGGGCATCTAGAAGCTTCTTCACCTCCCTCTCCATGACAGGTAGCAGCATAGGATTTATCTATCTCAGCTTCTGCTTGAATGGCCTAGCCTCATATTTTAGTGGGATCTTGTGCTCAATGACTAATGTGTCATATGTCTTGAGGTCTTCGTAGGTCCATGCAAACACATCAGCAAAATCCCTCAACAATTTAGTATATTCAGCTCTCTGCTCCTCGATCAAACTCTTTGACAACTTGACAAACTTGGGCTCCTTCAGTGTGCCTATGTTGCACTCAGCTATGTCGGCATCATCACCAGAAACTCTCCCCCTTACTGCCACATCATTCCCGTCGAACAACCTTTCTAATGGAATCAGACCTCTTGGTATGTGATTGCTTGGCAGTTGAATAATCTGGTGGTTAGCAATTTCATTCATAAACTCCTCAAGGCGATGGTCACCTTCCACGTCAGGATCCTCATCTATGTGTGACGCAGAAAAGTCATCAATGGACTAGAGGAATTTCTTGATCTCCTGATCATCTTCAAATACCTTCCAATGTTTAACATTGTCTGGTACAGAGGGTCTGTATCTTATTTCAACATCAGATTTGACAGTGGGCAGTATAGGAACTTTGAACAAACTAGATGAAAAGGCTAGAAAGTCGGCTGGAGCATTTTCTTCCCTTGGAATGAAAGAGATGTTGAAAGCCAAGAAAGAATTATCAACTAGGTCCCATACCTCATTCCTATAATTCTTGAGTCGAGGATGCTTGGCTTGATAGACGTTTTTGACCTGCTGAACATTTAATTCTACATCCCCGAACACAGCCACCTCCTTAATTCCCATCTCTTTTGTAGCTCTTAATCCCAGAACCAGGGCTTCATATTCTGCCACATTGTTGGTGACTTCAAATTCCAGCTTGTACGACAGAGATATGGTCTCTTGAGAAGGGGATCTGAATACCACTCTGGCACCTGCACCTATACTGGAAGAAGATCTATCAAAGAACATCTTCCAAACAAAGGTGGTTGGAGGAGGCATTCCCTGATTAAGAATGGGCTACTTTCTGATTTGCAAAGGGGCCTCAAGAGTCTCAGTGACCTGTAACAGGCTAGACCCTAAGCTAGTGTCAAGTGAAAATATGGGGTGATTAGTGGGGTCTGCTTCATCACTGACAATGTAGGCTAGCTGGGCTTCTTTGTACAATCTTCTATGTTCCCCTCCAAAGACTGGAATGGTGGCATATGTGAGATCCATCTGTAACGTCCCTCCAAGTCTCTTGATCCAAGACCTTGACAACAGCATGCCAAACTTGGGGGGAACATCAACTACCACGATATCCATGATCATACTCTTCATGGGCAACTGAAACAAGGAGACTACCAGATCCTTGATAACTCCCAAACATTGCACTCTCCTGGAGTCAAAATAATAGAGGTAATGATAAGCTCGGGTGACTTCCAGTCCTAACTCTTCCATGACAGCTTTGGGCATGAGGTTGTGAGAGGCTCCTAAATCCATCAGACAGTTGTGCAGTACCTTATCATATATGTTCAGGGAGGTGTAGAAGGGATGGGATGAATCATCTCTGTCTTCCACCATGGGGCCTAGGATAACTGCTGGCTTTTCATCTTGGAGGTTTATGAAGTCTAAGGAGAGGCCTGAAGCTTCAGATTTCAAAATGTCAGAGAAGCATTTTTTGAATTCTCCATGTTTGATTAGCTCAATGAGGGGCACAGGGATTCTGATCTTCTGAATCTCATGCTCGAAATTAAAAGAGGATGTAAGTTTTGGATTTTCTCTAATTTCAGGAACATGATTTTGGACAATGGGAGAGAGGGGTTGGGCCTTCTTACCTCTGTGGTTGTCTTCTACCTTATCAGCAGGCTTCTCTACTCTAGAGGATGGCTCCAGAACATCAGGTGTTGCTTCCATCTTGTTGGATCTCAGGTTATACCTGCCTCGACCACCGATAACCTTGTCTCCCTTGCTCAATTCATTTAGCTGACCGTTCATGAGAGACTCCTCGTATGTTGATTGAGTCAGATGAGAGAAAGGGGGAGTGACTTCCAAACAGTGGATTTTAGGCTCAGGCTCGTCTGTTTCTCCTTCTTCTTCATCATCCACAAAATTGTTCTGGAAGGGAGCCTGAATTCTTTGGTCGTCTCTGTCTCTTTCCTTCTCTTTGTGCATGGTTGGAGGATCAAAATTGTTTGGTCTTCTGAAACCTGTTCTGTTCTCAGTGTTCTGAGGGGCCTTGTTCATTTTTTTTCTTTCCACTTTCAATCTCTCCATTTCCTCTTTCAGAAATTTCATCACCTGGGCCAACTCATTTACTTGAGGGTGGGGCAGTGCTGGGCCGGAAGTTGAGGCTTCTGGCTTTCCCTTCCTTCTGTCTACATCAGCTTTGTTCCTCAGTCTGCCAGCTGCTAATATGTTAGATTCCACCTCTATAGTTGCATATTGCATTTGAGCTAAGGAGGTGGCTCTCCTTTCTCTCAACAAAAGACAGAAATCAGGGTCAAATGCACCAGCATAGGAAATCTGAGCAGAGGCTTCAGAAGGCTTTACCTCTGCAGTAATCTTGTTATACATTTTATTGAACCTTTTGGAGAAGTCAAAGACAGACTCTCCTTCCTTCTTCTTTAGGGACCCAAACTCAGTCATGTAATATATGTAATATTTTCTATCTCTCCACTGCCTCAGGAAAACAGTATCCAGGGCTTCAATTCCAGCAATAGATCCAGGGGCCAATCCCCTAAACCACTTCCTCACCTCACCATCCAAGCTCTGAACAAAGACTCTCATCCAAACATCTTCATTTTCAATGTTCAAATTGTCTGCATAACTGTAGAAAGCAGCCAGGTTCTCCTCTGCAGTTATTTCTGTTAGAAAAACAGGATCGCGGAGCAATAAAATAAAACAAATGCAGAAAAAACACAGAAGACACACAATACAATACAAGAAAGCTTTAGTTGAGAATGAGACACACAATACAATACAATACAATACAAGAAAGCTTTAGAAGACACACAATACAATACAATACCATGTAAATCTGTGTCTCTCTTGTATTGTGTGTCTTATGTGTTTTTTCTGCATTTGTTTTATTTTATTGCTCCGCGGTCCTTTTTTTCTAACAACTCCCCTGAACCACTTCCTCACCTCACCATCCAAGCTCTGAACAAAGACTCTCATCCAAACATCTTCATTTTCAATGTTCAGATTGTCTGCATAACTGTAGAAAGCAGCCAGGTTCTCCTCTGCAGTTATTTCCCCTTCCCCAGTGAACTTGGGCATGTACTTCAAGTAGTCTCCAGCATGGAGAGGATTCATAGGATGAGGTAGGATTAAGGGAGCATACCTAGCAGCGACTATGGAATCCATTCTATTTGGAGGAGGATTAACACCAACCATAGGGCTATTAGGTGGAGGAGAACTGGGAGGAGAAGGAGTGTGAACGGGAGATGTAGGAAATAAGGTCCTCGAAGGGGACGACGGGAAAAATAGAGAGAGGTCTAAGGGACCTAAATGTGCAGATGTTTCTCTCTGTGCAACAGTAGTTATGAAAGGAGGGGTGGTGAAACCTTCTGAGGCTTGAGGTCTGTACTGAGGCACAACTTCCAGGGAGGGGGGAGTGACAAGGATTTCTCCCTCTGATACTAGACCAGGAGGAGAAAACTCAGCAGGAACACTCCCGAAATTCAAGAAACGGGAAACCTCAGAGGAAGGACGACTAGGAAGATGAGAATGAGAAAATGGAGTTCTTACGGAAGGAGGTGGGGAAATACCTGATTCGGAAGCGAGGATTTCTCCTTGAGGGGCCTTTCCTTTTCTTAGAATCACCTCTGGATTTTCTTCAGTAGCAGCCAGAGGCAGTTGTGGATGGGACCGCGTGTGTCTGTCGCCGGAAGCCACAACTAATCCAACGGGTTCGCCGCAGTGGAGTCATCACAGTGGAGTCGCCAGGTGCACAATAGCAATCTTCAAGTTCTGATATCTGATGCACCTTCAAAATCAGCTTAATATTTGTTGTTCAATACCGGGGAAAATATTCAACTTCGTCCCCAGCAACGGCGCCAGAAATGTTGGCTATCGGAAGTCACTCCTGGATTGCTTGCAGGAGCAGAGCCCGACGCCCATCAGTTTAATGTCACGATTTGTTTTAAAGGGGTGATCAAATGGAGAAAGACTCAGGACAGTATCATCTCAACGCAGAAACTAGGCCAGGCATGCATGGACGAGTGAGGTCTTGATAAACTTCAAACAGTGGGTTGTAATAAAGGGTGAGTAGGGGGAAGACTTGCATGAGAAGGGTGCGCATGTCTATCACAAACATCTGGTTAGTAATAGACTGGAGAAGAAAGCATTCGAACACAAGATCCTCTTACATTCAAACACAGATACCAGGGGGCACAACAATGTCACAACAAATCCTTTATCATAACAATATTGTTCAATCCATGCAAATCCTTCGACTGTGGACTCCCCGGCATGAGATGGAACATAGATGGAAAAAGAAAACTGTTTTTTATAAACCAAGATATCTCAAACACAGAGGCATAACTAGGAAACCAAAATGTTTGTTGAAACTTTACAGTTGGGAGCTTAGCTCTACCATCGATAGATACAAAAATGGCAAAAATTCCTACATATACTCAAAACAACAACAGCGGCGGAACCAAGATACTGCATTGAAAGCTTTGCGTCTGCATGGATTCTGACAATTCTGCAGCCGCAATCTTTGAATGGTCGTGCAACTTATGGCAGACGCGATTGATCTTCTAACAATTTCATCGGTGAATCGACGTGCCTTTAATTCATTGCAGGACTTTCCCATTGTGACAGAGACGATGTCTAACCACCAACAACCTCTTTAATAACTTCTTTCTTGGGATTGAGGATGATATGGCCAACTCAGTACTTTGGGATATGGAAGGCTCCTCGCGCTGCCACCTGGAATAACTGAATAGCTTGAAGGATGGGTATGGAGGCCAACGTGGAAAGTGGGGTTCGGCAACGGAGTGATGGGGCCACAACCACAGGGTCGAAGTAAGAATGATGAGAGGTGAGAGAGGCAGTAGGGGATGACATAAGGTGAAAGGGATATAAGCGGAGAAGGCAAGAGAATAGACGTGGTGGGTGAAAGAGAAATGTGGTAGGTGGTGAGCGCATGATGAGACAGGGAAAGGGCCATCTGGACGAAAGAGTGGAGGAGGACAGATGACACATGGCAGTGGGGCAAAGGTGGCTTTGGAGGATTTTATGATGGGAGAAGGGCCCACACTGGCTAAACATGAAGTAGTTGAAAATGATGGGAGTGCATGAGCGTCGTTGATCCAGGCGCTAAAATCTCGACCGTCGAAAAGCTGCATCCACGATTCTGGACCCCCCCCCCTCCGTTTAAAGATAGAAAGGCAGGGGGGGTCCGGAATTGTCTTTATCGCCGTTGATCTAGGTGCGCTAATCTAGGCCATTGGAGAGGTGCGCCCCTGATTCCAGACCCCCCCCCTGCTTAAAGGTAGAAAGGCAAGGGGGGTCCGAAATTCAATATGTGTCGTTGATCCGGGCGCGCGAATCGCTGCCGCTCGAACTTGCTCGTGCCTTACCTTGGGCGCATTATCATCCGAAACTTTGGACAAGTGGGTTTTTAACCCACTCTTTTGCGTTCTAGCCCCCCTTACAAGAAATATCGCTAACACTGTGTTTATTTTAAAAGGCTAGAAAATAGAAGCTATATTATCTTGCTATTGTATGAAGATGACATGCTTGTTGCAGGGTCTAATATGCAGGATATAAATGTTCTCAAGAAGAAATTATCTAATTCATTTGCGATGAAGGATTTGGGTGCTGCAAAGAAAATCCTTGGTATGAGAATAACAAGAGATAGGAAAAATCGCAAATTTTCATTGTCTTAGGGTGAGTACATAGAGAAGGTGTTGAATAGGTTTAGAATGCAGAATGAAAAACCAATTAGTACACCTTTGGCCAACCATTTCAAATTAACCAAGGAAATGTGTCCCAAGACACAAGAGGATATATAATACATGTCTAGGGTCCCTTATTCATCGGCAGTTGGCATCTTGATGTATGCTTCAATGGTTTGCACAAGACCAAATATTTCACATGCAGTGGGAGTTGTGAGAAGGTATATGAACAATCCGGGTAATGAACATTGGGAGGCAATAAAGTGGATTCACAGGTATTTGAGAGGTACTACTACTCATGCATTATGTTTTGGAGTTTCATACACTGTTTTACAGGGATATGTTGATTCATATATGGAATGTGATAAAGATAGTAGGAGGAGCACCACAGGGTATGATTTTATTGTAGGTGGAACAAAAATAAATTGGATTTCGACACTAAAAAGGGTTGTTTCACTTTCAACAATAGAAGCAGAGTATGTTGTTGCTACAGAAGCTAGTAAAGAGATGATTTGTTTACAAAGGTTTATGGAGGAATTGGGAAAGAAGAAGGAGAATAGAAGGTTGTACTATGACAACACGAGTTCCATTCATATTACAAATAACTTACCCTTCCATTCTAAGACTAAACATATACAACTCAGGTACCATTTCGTAAGGTCATCTTTGGAAGATGGAAAACTGAAGTTGGAAAAGATACATACTAGCTAGAATCCTGCAGACATTTTAACAAAGGTAGTAATCAAAGAGAAGTTGAGTTCCTACTCAGTTTCGATTGGCCTTCATGCATGAAGGAGGAGATGAGAAATTTTCCAGGTCCAAGGTGGAGTATAGTCCAACAGGTACAATAGTAGTGGAGTTGTTTTGATCGGTCTCCAAGCGAGAGATTGTTGGTTGTGGAGCATGATTATCTTCATGATTCAGAGGAATTTGATTTCAGCCGTGTTTATACCCCATGAAGACTGTGCACCCCTCCATGTGGGGGGGTTGTATGGGGATATTTCTCCCCCTGCAAGGTCCATAGGGCTCATCCCCCTGGCTGGGGTATGGGGGAAGCGTCCCCCGAAGGGAAAATTGCCTTGTAACTGTATATTGTAATTTCATAGTCAATCTTGATTTTTCATCATTAAGTTACATATATGACAGTAGAGATTATGTTAGGGTTTTTTTTTCCCTAGAAGGAAACCCTCTTTTGTATGAGGTCATTTGTATTCTAGTTGGGTATTGTATTGGATGTATTCTGAGAGAGGAGACTGTGAGAGAAAGAAGAGGATGTTACAGTGGGTGTGCTATAGGTTGTATCCCTTCATTTTGTTGGATAATAAAAAGGAACGACCTAGAAATTTCTTTGGTGCACGTAGCCAACACTGGGTGAACCACGTATATCTGTGTCTCTATTGTATTTTGTATCTTCTATGTTTTGTTTCCACATTTGTTTTATTTTATTGCTCCATGATCCTATTTTTCTAACACTCAATGACCGCCACTCTGGAGCATGTGGTGGCCATTTGTCTGGGTTAGCCACAACCCAGAATATCTTATGCATAGGATATTTTTGGCCCACAATTTTTAAATATTGTATAAATGCGGTACAAAAATGCCACCCATGTCAAATGTTTTCTAAAAAAATGCACGCTCTCCCCACTCCTTTACATCTAGTTGTCGTAGTTGGCCCATTCGCTAAATGGGGCATCAATTTCACTAAGTGTAAACCCCCTTTTTTCGTCGATCATAATTGCATTATTGTGGTCGTTGATTATTTCACAAAGTGGGCAGAAGCCATGCCTACCTTTTCTAATGATGCAAAGACTATCACATTGTTCGTATTCAATTATATCATCGCATGTTTTGGTGTGGCTAAATCTATTGTGACCGATCATGGATCACATTTCTACAATATCATGATGACGAAATTATCTATTACGTTTCATTTTAACCAAGATCACTCATCTTCCTATTATCATCAAGAAAAAGGCCAAGTCGAGTCCATCAACAAGGTACTTGAAACAATGCTTCAAAGGATGATAGGAAAACATAAAAACAATTGGAATTTAATCTTATTCTTGGCCCTATGGGAATACCAAACCTCTACCAAAACTGCCACTAGTTTCACAGCCTTCCAACTCGTTTATGGCTTGGAGGCAATTTTGCCCATTGAATGAGAGCTCGCTTTCCTCAAGCTAGCTATCGAACTCTTGCCTGACACTTCCACCAAGGAAGAAAAAATTCTATATTTATCCCACCTTGATGATTAATGTCGAGAATTCATCATGGCCAATGATTATCACCAAAAGCACACTAAAACCCAATACAATCAAAAAATACGCCCTCAAACCTTCTCGGAAGGCGATTTAATTTTGGTCTACGACCAAGACCGTGAAAAGTTAGGAGTAGGTAGGTTCAAACCCTTATGGCATGGCCCCTATATAATTAAATGAGTTCTTAAAAGAGGAGCCTATGAGCTGGTAGATTATAGGGGTTATCCATTATCAAAGCCCCGCAATGGGCTCTACTTGAAAAAGTACTATGCATAAGCCTTGCACTATCTAGTGCTTTTGTACCACATGTATTACAGTGTGCTATTCTTGATTTTTTCCCCCTTTGTGTGATATTCTTTGTCAATCTACTTATCCTGCTTAATGCTTGATTTGCAGATGTCGTTGTTTCCCTCACCCTATTTTGGATATGTGGATGGAGCTAGTCGCACCTCTCAGAATATTGCTTATGTTTCCTAGGTAATTATTTCACCCACCAACGATGTAGTAAGTTCTGGAGGCATATATCTCATCCCTACAACAAACAATGTTGTTGAATACAGTTTCATTATTGAACTTCTCACCAAAGCATCCACTTTTGGAATACGCCACTTGATCGTGCGTCTAGATTTCGAACTTGTCGTTTCACAACTGAACTTTAATTACTCTATTAGACACCCTATCCTTTTTTGGAAATATTTGAGGGTAAGACTTGATGCAGGAGCATCTACATCAGAATTAAAAGGAGGAAAGGATGGAGTAAAGCACATCATCCAGAACATGCATGAAGCTGATTTGGACTATACAAAGGAGAGCACACCTTTTTGAATTTGAAACTTTATGAAAAGAAAGTGAGATCGGAAGAG
>CBVK0102119374.1:0-10253 GCA_900067695.1 Picea abies
TAGGTTGTAGGAGTGTAATCATGATGGAGAGGATGATGTATCCATAGGTTTTCACCTTCCAATGCATATGAAATACATGGAGCAATTATGTGCTTACTTTTATCATTACATGGACAAAAAAACCATGCTCTGTCCAAGAACAGGGTTATGTCTCAGAGTTTGATACAATTTCAAGTGAGAGTGATCAGAAACAAGGGCACTATGTAGGATCGACAATAATTGAGAATGATGAACATCAATGTACAAGTGCAGAAAACCTTGATGATGAAGGCTATGTTGTGAAATACTACTTATAGGTCAGGTCATATGATGTTGTATGGGCTCTTTCAGAGGAAGATGAAGAATGGATGTTTGAGAATGAAGAAGTAGAGAATTGGTGTAGCAGGGACAACTCAGATTTCCAAGATAAAGTTGAACATAACAAGTGTGATGAAGGTGATATTTCTTCTACTAATAATGCTGGGTTAGGCAATCTAGAAAATAATTTGTTGTTTGATATGCACTTGTGTAAGAGGGAAAGCTAACACACATTATCTTTTCCCCACGTTGAATGATGTGTGAGATGATTTTTTGCTTGTGCAATAGGGAAAGATAGCACGTACTAGCTTCCCCCCACAATGGAATGATGTTCGAGATGCGTTTGTGCTTGTGAAAGAGGGAAAGCTAGCACGTGATATCTTTCCCTCATGGTGGAATGTGTTGTTCGAGATGTTCTTGTGATTGTGCAAGAGATAAAGATAGCAGGCACTAGCTTTCCCCCATGGTCAAATGATTTTGTTCGAGATGCACTTGTTCTTGTGCAAAAGGGAAAGCTAACATAGTCTAGCTTTCCTTAATGGTGGAATGATGTTCTTTGAGATGTGATTATGCTTGTGCAGGAGGGAATTTTTTCATGTGCAAGCTTTCCTCCATGCTAGAATGATCTTGTTCGAGATGCGCCTGTGTTTGTGAAAGAGGGAAAGATAGCACATGCTAGATTTTGCCCACAACAGATTGATGTTATTCAAGATGTTCTTGTGCTTCTACAATACTGAAATTTAGCATGCACTAGTTTTACCTCACGAAGGAATGATGTTGTTCGAGATGCGCATGTGCTTGTGCAAGAGAGAAAGATAGAAAACTCTAGCTTTTCCCCACAGTGGAATGATCTTGTTTCAAGATGCATATATGCTTGTGTAAGAGAGAAAGCTAGCACATGCTAGCTTTCCCCCATGGTCAGATGATGTTCGAGATGCACTTGTGCTTGTGAAAGAGGGAAAGATAACATGCACTAGCTTTCCCGAACACTAGACTGATGTTGTTCAAGATGTGCTTGTGCTTGTGCAAGAGGGAAATTTAGCATGTAATAGATTTCCCCCAAGTTGGAATGATGTTGTTCGAGATGCACTTGTGATTGTGCAATAGGGAAAGCTAGCACACATTAGCTTCACCCCATGGTGGAATGATGTTATTTGAGATGTGTTTGTGCTAGGGGGAAATCTAGAACATGATAGCTTTCCCCCACATTGAATGATGTTGTTTGATATGAGCTTGTTCTTGTGAAAGAGGGAAAACTAGCTCATGGTAGCTTTCCCCCACGGTTGAATGATGTTCGATATGTTCCTATGCTTATGCAAGAGGGAAATCTATCATGCGCTAGATTTCCCCCATGGTGGAATGATGTTGTTTGAGATGTGCTTTTTCTTTTGCAAGAGGGAAAGCCAACATACACTAGATTCCCCCCATGGTGGAATGATGTTGTTCGAAATGCACATGTTCTTGTTTAAGAGGGAAAGCTAGCACACACTATCTTTCCTTGACAGTGAAATGATGTTGTTCAAGATGAGCTTATGCTTGTTTAAGAGGGAAGACTAGCATGTGCAAGCTTTCCTCCATGCTAAAATGATGTTGTTCGAGATAATACTAGCATGTGCAAGCTTTCCTCCATGCTAAAATGATGTTGTTCGAGATGTACTTGTTTTTACAAGAGGCAAAGCTAGCACGTGATAGATTTCCCTCATAGTGAAATGATGTTGTTCAAGATGCGCTTGTGCTTCTACAAGATGGAAAGCTATCTTGCACTAGTTTTACCCCATAGAGGAATGATGTTGCTCGATATGTTCTTGTGCTTGTGCAAGAGAGAAAGCTAGCATGCACTAGCTTCCACCCACAATGAAATGATGTTGTTTGATATGTGTATATGCTTGTGTAAGAGAGAAAGATAGCACATGCTAGCTTACCCCCATGGTGGGATGATTTTCAAGATGCGTTCGTGCTTTTGCAAGAGGGAAAGCTAACATACACTATCTTTCCCCTAGGTTGGAGTAATGTTGTTCAAGATGCATTTGCGCTTGTTCTTATGAAAGAGGGAAATATAGCTTGTGTTATCATTTTCCTATAGTGGAATCAGGTTTTTCGAGATGTGCTTGTGCTTATGTAAGAGGGAAAGCTAGCATGCACTAGATTTCCCCCACAATGGGATGATGTTTTCCGACATGAGCTTGTGTTTTCACATTAGGGAAAGCTAGCATGCGCTATCTTTCCCATAGAGTGGGATGATGTTGTTCGAGATGAGCTTGTGCTTTTGCAAGAGGGAAAGATAGCATGCACTAGCTTCCCCCATGGTGGGATTATGTTGTCTGATATGAGCTCATGCTTGTGTAAGAGGGAAATCTAGCACATGCTAGCTTTCCCCACAGGTGGGATGATGTTGTTCTAGATGCACTCCTACTTGTGTAAGAGGGAAAGCTGGCACGCCTAATGGTGGTATTATGTTTTTTGAGATGCACTCCTAATTGCGAAAGAGGGAAATCTAGAATGCAATAACTTTCCCCCACAGTGGGATGATATTGTCCGTGATGTTCTCCTGCTTGTGCAAGAGGGAAAGCTACCATGTGCTAGCTTTCCCCCACAGATGGATGATGTTGTTCAAGATGTGCTCCTTCTTGTGTAAGAGGAAAAGATAGAATGCAGTATATTTCTCCCAAGGTGGGATGATGTTTTTCTAGATGTGATCCTACTTGTGCAAGAGGGAAAGCTAGCACGCACTAGCTTTCCCCCATGATGGGATGATGTTTGAGATGTGATCCTACTTGTTCAATATGGAAATATATCACGCACTAGATTTCCCTCATGGTTGGATGATGTTGTTCAAGATGTGTTTGTTCTTATGTAAGTTGAAAAATAGTGCATGCTTTCTTTCCCCCACGGTGGAGTGATGTTGTTCAAGATGCATTTGTGCTTTTGCAAGAGGGAAAGCTAGCATGCGCTAGATTTCCCCCATGGTGGAATGATGTTTGAGATGCATTTGTGCTTGTGCAAGAGGAAAATCTGGCATGTGCTAGCTTTCCCCGATGGTGGCATGATGTTTTTCGAGATGCACTTGTCCTTGTGCAAGAGGGAAAGCTAGCACACACTAGCTTTCTCCCACGGTGGAATGATGTTGTTTGATATGAGCATGTTATTTTGCAAGAGTGAAAGATAGCACGCACTAGCTTTCCCCCATGGAAGAATGATGTTGTTTTAGATGCACTTGTGCTTGTGCAATAGGGAAAGCTGACACGCACTAGCTTCCCCCCATGGTGGAATGATGTTGTTCAAGATGCACCTGTGCAAGAGGGAAAGCTAGGACACGCTATATTTTTCCCACATTGAATGATGTTTGATATGATGTTGTGCTTGTGGAGGAGGTAAAGCTAGCATGTGATAGCTTTCCCCCATGGTGGAATGATGTTTGGGATGTTTCTTGTGCAAGAGAGAAAACTAGCATGCGCTAGTTTTCTTCCATGGTGGAATGATGTTATTCGAGATACGCTTATGCTTATGCAAGAGGAAGTGCTAGTAGGCACAAGATTTCCCTCGTGGTGGAATGATGCTGTTCGAGATGCACTTGTGCTTGTGTAAGAGGAAAAACTAGCATGCACTAGTTTTCCTTGACGGTGGAATGTTGTTGTTTCATATGTGCTTGTTCTTGTGCTAGAGGGAAGGCTAACATGTGTAAGTTTTCATACGTGATAGAATGGTGTTGTTTGAGATGCACTTTTGTTTGTGCAAGAGGGAAATTTGGCACGCTCTAGATTTCCCCCACAGTGGAATGATGTTGTTCAAGTTGGGCTTGTGCTTCTACAAGATGGAAAGGTAGCATATGCTAGTTTTACCCCACATAGGAATGATGTTGTTCGAGATGCATGTGTTCTTTTGCAAGAGAGAAAGGTAGCATGCACTAGCTTTACCCCATAGTGGAATGATGTTGTTTGAGATGAGTATATGATTGTGCAATAGGGAAATCTAGCAAGCACTAGCTTTCCCCCATGGTGGGATGATGTCCGTTATGCGTTTGTGCTTGGCGTGCTAGCTTTTCCCCATGGTGGAACCATGTTGTTAGATATGCACTTGTGTTTGTACTTAGACAAGAGGGAAAGCTAACATGCACCTAGATTTTTCCCACGATGGAATGATGTTGTTCGAAACATTCTTGCGCATGTGCAAGAGGGAAAGCTAACACGTGCTAGCTTTCCCCCATGGTGGAATAAGACTAGCCAAATATTGAGAAATGCTAGATATTACAAGGTTAAGAGATAGATAACAAAAAGGAAAAGCCATTTGATTTTCCCCTCGAATATAGGAGAATTGAAGGATAATACTTAGCTTGGACAAGGCTAAAGGCAAGTTTTTTTTAGTATAGAACAATGGAAACAAGAAAAGATTTGATGCATAGCCATATACCCTTTAACCAAAGAAGATATTAAAATTTATAAAATCTAATAATTACATACATAAATGTAGATAAGATAAACTAAAAATAGTTTCATCGTATCGAAGAACATATTGTTGCATTCTTAAAAGTAGTTATATGAAAGATTTGTTTTTAGTGGAAACATCACTAATGTAATTGTGAAGATAATCATTTAGGTGGGAAAAATCTAGAGGTAATTCTTTAGATTTACATGGAATATACTTTATATTGAGGAATGTGTATACAGGAATGTGTATGCAAGTCATTCTATTGGAATACTTTTCTTAAACTACTAACTCCAATTTAAAGTTGCAAAATGCCTGTTTCTCCCATAATAATTAACACCTAATGTTCAATCCATTAAATGCCAATTCTTATGCGCAATAAATTATTTCCTTCCATGTTGTATCATTGTTCATAGTCCAAAGTGCAATTATTTTAGATTATTTTAAATTATTTTATTAGCATTGAAAAATTATGGATGAATCATTCACCAAAAATACTATACATGCAATTATAGTTAAAAAAACAACAGGCTCCACTCAAGGGCCACTTGGTAGCTTGGCGCCCTGATAGGCTACATGTCTATTGTTGAGTAATTTAATCATCTTAATTACTATTAATCTCCATATATTTCTTTTATGTGAACGAGACTTCCATACTTCTGCTTAGAAATTGACATGCATCACATATTGAGTGTCACAGATGGATGCGAAAACTGGTAATGGGGTCCAAATTTACTGGCATTTGGATTTTTTCAGTTTATGTTATATGGATTTCATTTTCATTTGAATTCATTTGATGTGTCAATGCTCAATCGAGTAATAGTTTTTACCAAAATACATGTCCCATTGTTAAGAGCGTACGGGGCAAGTCATCTAGAAAACTCTACAAGATAATTCAAGGATTTCAACCTCCCTCCTTCATATGCAATTTCATCACTACTTTGTTTATGTAAGTAGCCACGAGAGATTCAAACAACATATTTTTTTATTGAATGTATTTGTATTCAATATATTTTAAACAAACTTATGAACGCTAATACTTCATTCACTCAATGATATTTAAGAGTTGTGATGATCCATTCTTATATATGACATGGCCAATTTTAAATGGGAGAAGAAAACTTGTCACGTAAAAAATATTCTTTTATGGACTTCATTATAGCCAACAATAACAAGTCAACAATAAAGAACACATGCAATATAACATTTTTTTTCTACCAACATTTTTACCTTATCTATAGAGTAATCAATCTCACCAATTTATACAAGTTAACAAAATATTAATTTGATTAATTTGAGTTGAGTTGTATTAGTATTGTAAGTACTTATAAGACAACTCCATGCAGCTCTAGTGTGAGTTATAGATGTACGATGAGCTTTGAAGAAGTTAATAATGGTAGTGGGTGTTAAGCATACGATGAAGTGTTATTAGCTTACTTTTTCTCACCTACTTTTTCAGGAGTATTTTCAGTTGGATATATCATCACTTTTGCAGCTTTAGGTTTCACTTCCGTCATCTCCGTTATCATATGACCTCAAGTTCTCCACATGATTCAAGTCTAACTTCAAAATTCAACCAAAAATTCTAAGAGAATATCTAGTTCATTTCCTATGCATGGGATGTGGACTAAAATTTTCAAAAACCATGAGTTGGCCCTAAAATAGGAAAATTTTAAAAGGAAAATGTGATTGATAGTGGGTGGTAAGCATATGATGAAGTGTTATTAGCCTAATTTTTCTCACCTACTTTTTGGATACATCACTTTTGCAGCTTTAGGTTTCACTTCCATAATCTTGTCATCATATGACCTCAAGTTTTCCACATGAGTCAAGTCTAACTTCAAAATTCAACCAAAAATTCTAAGAGAATATCTAGCTCATTTTCTATGCATGGGATGTGCACTAAAATTTTCAAAAACCATGAGTTGGCCCTAAAATAGGAAAATTTTAAAAGGAAAATGTGATTGATCAGTAGCTCCATGATAAGTGGTAAATTTTATGAACCACCTTTTCCTTTTAAAATTTTGGTTCAAGATTGAGAAATATAATCAAAATATGTTTGCATCCATGATGCCACCACATCAAGCATTTGGTATAAACATTTGAATCTTGTGCATGTGTGGGGATTGAAACCAAGTTGAATTATGTCATTGGTGGGGGTTTGTTCATGAACCAACACAACAAATTTGTTTTACTTTCCTTATGCCAATTGAGCATATTTATATAATCCTTGATATGGCTCTATCATCACCGCAAGGTTCTAAAGTGTTTGTTTCTCACACCCCTCTAATTTATGTGAAAATATAGTGTTCAAAGAATTTTCCATTTGAAAAGAGCTAGATTTTTCATTATGCATGAGAGGATTGGAACAAGGAATTTTATTGGACTCTTTATCGATCAGAATAGCAAGAGGTCGATCTTCAATTACTATTAGTTCTGATACCAATGGTTTTCCTTCAAGGAATAAAAATGCACTTGTCCCCATTTCCCTCTTAAGACAATCCTATGAATAACACATGTTCAACAATTTCATATGCACTTTTGTGTCTTCAAGAATGTCATTTTGCAACAGGATGCATATGTTATAAAGATCTTGAAATTGTTCTTCAATATCTACTAATTTTAAATCAAGATACTTTCCTTCATCGTGAATTTCATTCTTGAAATCGGGGCAAGGGGGGGAGAACAAAGGATACTCCCAAAGAAATTTCTTTATGTAAAATTCTGAAATGGTACCATGACCTTGAAAATTCAATGGCCAATTGGTATCCTTAATGAAAATCTATGAAATGTCTCCAAGGATTTCAAATTTCTTTGGTTACAGGGGATTGCATATTGGTGTTAACTTTTTATTATCAAATCCACTAACATTTGAGATTGAGGAATTCATTTTTTGGCATACTTCATATTCAACGAGAGGTAAAATATTAAAGGCGTGCAAAGCATCATTTTCATTGTTCAGACAAGAGAGGGAAAGGAGCAAAAGTGTCTACACGATTTTCCATGAATTCATTTTCCCTCTACTCTAGGAGATGATTAATGAACAAGGGATCATCATATTAAATTTAAACATCATCTAAATTTACAATGTCTAACTGTATATATGCTTCAGATTCCATGGAGACAAGAAAGTGAATGGAGAAAAAGTGTCTACAAGGTTTTCCATGAATTCATTTTCCCTCTATTCTAGGAGATGATTAATGAACAAGGGCTCATCATCTTCAATTTAAACATCATCTAAATTTACAATGTCTAAGTCTATATATGAATCATATTCCATGGAGGGAAAGTAATTAAAAGCATGAGGAATATGAAAATCAATCTATGAATCAAATGAATCCAAGCTATGATCTATTTTCAAGATTGTAGATTCAGAATTTGGACAACAAAAGGTCATGGTAAGGTACTCATACACAGGCATGTCAAAGGAGAAAATATAACTATGTTTGTCGAATAGATTAACAGTTTTTCTTGTCATTGACTTATAATGAGTTTGTGATCTTTGTTTCTCTTTCCTATTTTGCAAGATGAAAAATTCATCACACAAAACCTTAAAGTAATCTTTAAGGTTAGAAAATTTTGATGCCTTTGATTAATTTTCAATGTGCTTTTCTTCTTCAGAAACAAAAGGAAATGGGTATAAGGGACACCTCTTTAAATATTTTTTAAGACTTAGAGTTGTTTCATAGGCTTCAATGAAATCTGTTATTCCTTTCCATAAAATAAACATAGCCATGGTTTTTAGAAGTGTACATGACAATATTCACCTGAATAGGGTGTTAACGGGTGGAGAGATGATTGTGGGTGCATGTCATTATGATTCCACCATGAGAATAAAATGAGGAACGGGGCAGGTGATAGCATGTGGAGGTATCGAATGTAAAACGTGGGAAGGAGAGATGACAAGGGAGGGAGAATGGGACTCCTCCCACCAAAAATGAGCATGATAGTCTTGCAAGTTGAGGATATGAAGTGGTACAGGAGGTGATTAACCATGAATTTTGAGAGGAGGAACGATTAGACAAAGAATGACGTTGTGAGTTTTAGGGTGGATCATTTCTTGACAAGGAGGGGACTAATGATGTATAGTGAAGGTCACATAGTTGAAGAGAGTTGTTCTTGTTTGTATGAGAGGCATTGAGCTAGTTCAACAAGTTGGTGAGCTTCATGGTTTGAAAACAGTGAGAATCATGGAGTTACGACCTTAAAGTACCCTCAATGCTCTCCTACCTTGACTCCTAGTAATATTTCCAATTTTGATTGTCTCTTAACTCTAGTGTATTGCTTATCTCCCTTTACATGATTTGGGGGGTGATGCTTGCTTTATACTCTCAACAGTGAGGGCGTCTATGTGTTAAGTTGGTTTCTGTATGGTCTGTGGTGTAGTAGTGGGAGTAGGGTAAATAACTCTTGGCTTGTTTCATGTCAATCACTTGATGAGTAGTGGGTTTGATACAAGGGTTGTCAGTTTTCTATTGGAGAATGTATAATTATGGAAATATGTCAACAAGGTAAAGAAAAGGGGGGAGAGGGCATAAGAGGAATGGTGAAGGATCTGCATGAAAGGCCCCTTCGGAAATGAAATCCCAACCGACATCTAAGGCCAAGAAAGAGGTAGGGAGGCAGAGCACTTGCACATGGAAAACTGCTCAGACTCGACAAAAGTGCAAGTCAAGGAGATGGAAAAAATAGTCCATGGCACACAATAGAATATATTAGGTTCCTATCTCTTTAAAGAAGTAGAACATTGGATGATAGACCTAGGGTACTCCCGAACCAAGGAGACTAAGTATTTCAAGATTTTATAGAGTTATTGGATACTCCCGAACCAAGGAGACTAAGTATTTCAAGATTTTATAGAGTTATTGGATGGTTAAGGCCATGATAGCTTTGGCCATGGAGAAACAAACAAGAGGAGTAGTAAGACATCATGCACACTATTCATATATTTGAAGGGAAACTTGAGGCAGTGTGTAAGGAAGTCTTTGGTATTGGGATTAGAGTCACTCTACTAGCAGAGGGGAAGACAGGTAAAAAACAAGTTGAGGACTTAGTTGGTTAAGTGGGAACCCAATCCAGCCAAATTGAAATCAATAAAGACTCCAACAATTTGGAGTAGCTGAGGAGGATGTTGGCGAGGAAGACATTTTGTTGGAAGTGGCAGTTTAGGAAAGTCTACATTCTCCTACTACCACTTATTGTTAAAATTGTGTGTGTGCTTGTGCAATAAGGAAACCTAGAACTCAATAGCTTTCCTTCATAGTGGATTGTTGTTTGAAATGTGCTTGTGTTTGTGCAAGAAGGAAAACTAGAACACTCTATCTTTCTTCCACAATGGAATGTTGTTGGTCAAAATGTGTTTTTGCTTGTGCAAGAAGGAAAACTAGCATGCACTAGCTTTCCTACACAATGGAATGTTGTTTTTTGAAATACACTTGTGCATGTGCAAGAAGGAAAGTTAGCACGCATTAGCTTTCCTCCACCATGGAGTGATTTTGTTTGAAATGTGCTTCTATTTCATCCACCATGGAGTG
>CBVK0102119405.1:0-34315 GCA_900067695.1 Picea abies
GATCATATACACCAGGTCTATTACAGAGCTACAAATCATATTTTTATGATGAAATTGATGAGGGCTTTCGGTTGTGGTACATGTTGAGTACATGGTTGCGACAAGTAGTTGATGAATTGGCGCACATACATGAGGTGTATAGTTGATGACATTGGTACATATTGATGAGTCATAGTTGATGAGTAGTTGACACATGATTGGTACATACTTCTTACATGGTTGGATGCACTTGTTTATGGTACAGGTTGATTACATGTTGGTGCATGGTTGATGCACTTGTTTATGGTACAGGTTGATTACAGGTTGAGGTACAGGTTGATGCATGGTTCAGATTTATTGGTACAATTTTATAGCGGTATATCTCACAGTGATAGTGTGACAATGGTTCCATCATTCTACTTCTACTTCAAGGTGGTAGGACGGGGCAAGGACAGGCGTTTGTAGCCACCTTCCGGTTGTAGTCGGAGAACATTGGGGGTTGTAGCCTCCTTTTGGTTGTAGCCAGAGAATTGGAGAGTTGGAGCTTCCCTCAGGTTGTAGCCTGATAAACTAGGGGGTTGGATCCTCCTTCCAGTTGCAGCTGGAAAACAAAGGAAGTTGGTGCTTCCAATGAATTTAATTCTTCAAGACATATAAGAAAAAGCATTCCATGGTTTTCTCCCAATTTGGGTTTCCACGTAAAACACTGGTGTAGTGTGTATGTGTGTGATTGTTTATTTCTTACTGCTCATTATTGGATAATAATTCTACATTGATATAACATTTGAAGAAAAAGGATTATAATTATGCTATTACTAATTCACCCCCCCTCTCAGTAATTCAACAAAGGTTTCTACATTTTAAAATATTTTTCCATCCTTAAAATCATCCCTGTTGATACCATGTATGCACTATGTACATCAACAATGAACAATACAAATTACATCAACTATGCATCAATTTCACCAAGGAATGCCTCATACATATACTATAAATGTGTCTCAAACAATGTTCCCAATATCCAATATGCTCTTCAAACCATGTTCCTCAACCATATACCATATCACTCATGATATGTCTTAATCATGCCATACACCATGTACCATAAGATATCATCAATGAAGTGCCTCAACAAAGTACCAAAAAACCAAGATCATATACCAAGCATATGCCTCAACCATTCACCTAAGATGTGCCTCAAGCATGTGCCAATGCCTCAACGATATACCAAAGACTTGCATCAAGCATGCACCATAACATCATCAACATGTAACCCTAAAAAAATGCATATAAACATAGTTGTAACTCTGTAATAGACCTGGTGTATGTTATCATAGACCTGCAGACCTTCCTTAACTTCAGCAACAAGAGAATAGCATCTTCATCAAACTTTATCTTATTCTCACAGGACTAGTTTTTGGATTAGTCACAAACCATAACTTTCAACAATCCTAACTATGTAGTTATAATGAATGAAGTTTTGAAACTTGTACCCAATATTATTCAATATCTTCTCTGCAATTTCTCCAAGTTTCACTGCTTGAAACATCCCATAAAAGGAGTTATAGAAAAATGGAAGACCTTGTTGAATTATGGCTTATTCTAGAGAGTGAACTTGTAGAGCATTCCACTCGTGGAATATTTGATATCTAGCTCTAAAAATAATACAAAACATACTCAAGAATGTATGATATCCAATTCATTAGGTCTCACTGAATTTGGATCCTCTATGAATAAGTTATGATTGTTTTACCTGGAACACATGTTTGAGACTAGCTTCAGGACTAGCCAAAAACCTTATTTTCCACAGAGTGTATATCAGAAAATGAAATGACCCAGAAGCTAAAAATTTTACCATGGGTACCTTGATATGTCTTATCAATACCCTCCAATTTTTTTTCTATTTTAATCATCTATAAATAACATTATAGAAAAAACAGTAAGATGACCTATAAATAACATACCTTAGAACACATCCTCATAAGACTTCATCCTCCCTTGAAATTTTGCCCTTCTTTACTTCATCCTCCCTCTGAAATTCACCTCATATCTCCTTGGTTACCTCAGATAGAAATCACTTGTTCACTTAGACAGATATTCAATAAACCTATGTGTACAAATGAGAGGCTCTTGATTCATATTTATATGTTTCCAAGTGAATTATTTACTTAACTTTAGGGTTGACTTGTAACTTCTTGTTTACACTTGTTTTACCCTTTTTCCTCATTTTGGGGTCAAGTAATAACTTCTTGTTGTAACCATTTATGGGCTACTTAACCCATCTTTTGGGCTTCCAAATTCATGACCTCATAACTCCTCAACCATGAGGAACCACGTGGAGTACCACCTATCACCGGAAATAGCATGATGGGGACTATCCATCCATGAGTGAGTTACCTTCATTTACTATGTCCTTCATGACATAATTCCATGTTAAACTACGGGATCCTTAACCATACTTAGGGGTTTATTGTAGACTTATTCAAAGTGTCTTCCCATGAGGGCCATGCTTAGAGCTACACCATAAGGGGACCACTTTGGAGACTTCTCCAAATACACCCATCACATCAGTTGACATCAATCCACTATGCACTGACAAATAACTCACCATCAATATCAACCAAATCTCTAGGGCTTCCAGAATTCTCCAAGGGTTGACATCAATCTCTAAGGGTTGACATCAATGACAACAAAATTTCCAAACCAATTTTCCAATAGTCTTTGTCGTTGGCATTGATAGAAACACCAACATTGATTGCAACATTGATTCTCCAACACTCATGCTCCCCCTGTGACCATTTATCCTCATCAATGTTTCTCACTCTCCCCCTTCGACATCAATGCAAAAGGGTCTCTCTCCTTGGGGTTTCTCCCCCTATCTTCATGCATCTTTTCTTTCTCTCTATATTCATTCATTTATTCTTTATCTTCTCTTTTTTCATCATGGGTAAAATGATAACTCCCCCTATCGATATGTCTCCCCCTATCTATATGCTACTGATATTCCTTTCTGGATATCTTTCTCTGATGATTTCTCTTCCCTTGACTTCTCTGCAAGATGTTGTGTAGATCAATGTAGGGCTACCTGTAATGTTTCCTTTCCTCTCTTCGAGTTCTTGCTAATTTTCCATTGGTGCTTCCTCTCATAATGCACTGACATATACAAAAATCACTCATTACTTGATTTCTTAATATGTTTACTTGACCATACTTATTCAATGATTTCTTTCTAACGATATAACATTCACTGACAATTCCAATTGTCAATCCATTGTTATGCATCTTCTCTAACCCATGTATTCTATACCTTCTAAGCATATTACAAATCCATCTATGTCCATATGTCACAAACTATCCATAACTCTTCTACTCCATTGTCCACAATGTTGACCCATCTTTCATTGTACTATCATGAAGGCTTCTCTTCTACAATTTATCATCACATATTATTATTCTTCAAAATGAATCAAATGTGTCCACTAGTCTTCTCTATCTACAAACCATATTCTATATGTATGGAAAAAACATGTATTGAATATATCCCTACCTAAATGCATGCGTGGAATATTGCTTCTCAATCGATCAATCTGTCATTCTATACTTCTTCCATCTGACCACTCTGAATATGTCTTTGCAAATGTTTCTCATTTCTCGAAGGATGGTTCTTTGATTTGTGGAGCTACTGCATAGACTCCCCATGTTAAAAATTCATAATGTTGGGAGTCTCCAAGATGGATGGCTCAGAATAATGGAGGAATCCACCCTAATGTTGAGTAATCTTCCTCTCCGTCTATAGAATCATCATCTTCCTTAACTCTGACTTATTCCTTTTTTCCTATGGATTATTTATGATCTTTCACTACAATTCCTGAGAGTACAACTTCTTGGGATTGTTCATTCTCTTCTTCTCTTCTTTCTTGTACTACTGTGAATCATGTGATCTCTAAGACTTGTTCTTTATTTACATGCTTTTCTTGTCTTTTGTTTCTTTTCCAAACCTTCATGTATCTGACATCGATGTTTTCTTTTATGGAGGGCTCTATCATGATTCTGCAATTTTGAGCTATGTGACCATAATTGTGGAATTTGTAATATTCAATGTTATGTGGGGCCACATAAGTATCACTTCTTCTATATGCTCTGCAATCTATAGCCTTATGTCCAAAGTTATTACAATTAAAACAATATCCATAAAATAAATTTTGATACCTAGGAGTGAATGATCTTCTTTGTGATGTAGTCCTTATGAATTAATGTCTCAGTTGATCATGATCTTATATTTTGTTGATTCCATCATTAAGATTGAATCTTCCTTGTTGTTTGAAAGTAGAGGGTCTTATTTGACATTTGTCTCTTATGTAGTCTTCTTCTTAAGTCTTCTGCACTTTTGGAATGTTCTTCATTACAGGATTGCATTCTTCCTTCTTCATAGAACCTTTGATGACTTCTACATAAATCATAGGCTTCTCTTGATTTTTCCCTTTCGGTAACCTGTAAATTTCTCTTCAAATTCCTTTATTGATAATGTGGATGTTTCTCTCTCTTCAACGTTCTTTTTGAGCTTGACGATTTTAACTCTCAATGTGACAACTTCTTCTTCAATATTCTCAACCTCTTCTTAGTTATTCATCATCTGAATCTTCATGACTTCCTTCATTCTCTTTTCTTCTTCAAGTTTGGCCTTTAATTTGATTATTTCTTCTTCAATACTTCTTTCTTCTTGACTAAAGTATGCTTCAAGATGGTTTAAATCATCAATTCTTTCCTCAATATGATTTGTCAAAATCTTCTCTCTCTTCTCTGCTTCCTTTATTTGTGTTGTCATTTTGGCTTCCAAACACTGCTTTTCATCAAAATGACTCATGAGAGTTTCTTCAATCACTTTGGCTTCTTCTATCTAATCTTTCAGTTTCACGATGACGCGTTGGGATTCTTCAAAAATTTCTTGAGAATTGCTCTTGACTAATTTTTCCTCAAGAGACTTGATCTTCTTAATTTATTTTTTCAATTTGTCTAAATCATTGATTAACTATGCTTCAAGGTCTACTATGCCTTCTTCACAATATTCTTCTTATGAATCTATCTGACATGATGAGAATATTTCTTGTTATGTTCCTACATCTTATTTATCTTTCATTGGCTCTGTGATGGGAGATTCCTCAAAATAGAGATCATGTAGCTTATCCCAAAGCTCTTTAGTTGATAAACATTTTCTCACTTTCTCTTTTACTGAATCAAGTAATCCTTCCAAGATGAAATTCATTGCTATTTTGTTTTTTTCTTTTCAATTCCTTCTTGGTTGCAATCTTCAGTTTCTTAGCAGTGGTATATCATGTAAAAATTGATTGTCAAACATCATATCCTTGTGCCTGTAAAAATGTTTTCATTTTTATATTCCACATATCATAGTTCTGACCAATCTGGCCATCAAACTATGGTATTCCATTATCTGTGTATGCACTATTCTTGATCTCCATGATCTTCCTTACATTGGTTTTAAATGTTTCCTGAAGGAAACTACTCTTATACCAATTGTTGGAATACTAAGAGGGGAGAGGGGGGTGAATAAGTATGAGCACTTTTACCACTTTTAACCACAATATATAAACTTCAACTTAATCAATAGTATGTCATCAGTATATCATCAATATATCATCAGTATATCATGATAATATAAACATAAGAAACATCACATCAAGTATACAGTACACCATAATTTTTGTGGAAACCCAAATAGGAAAAAAACACGGAATTATTTCTTATATATCAAAGAATACATTTATTGGAAGTAACAACTTCCCAATTCTCCAGTTGAAAATGGAAGGAGGCTAAAATATCCCTTTTATAGGCTCCTACCTGAAGGAAGCTACAATTCCCTGAATTCTCTAGCTCCAACCAGAAGGAGGCTACAACCCCCTGATTCTCATTCTTCAACCTGAAGGAAGATCCAACTCCCAAATTCTTCAGCTCCAATCGAAAGAAGGATACAAACCCATTTCATTTCCATGTCCTATAAGCCTAGACCAATTGTCACTACCACAATCACTTTCAATGTCACTGCCACTGTCTTTTCCACTGTCACATCAACCTGTAACTTGCAACTTGTCATTGTTGATTATTTGGGTTGGTTGTCATTGATTTCGACCCTTGAAGAAAGTCTGGTAGCGAATTCTGGTAGCACAAAGGTTTGGTTATTGGACCCAAGTTTGTTTGATGTATAATTGTATGAGTTTTAATATATTTGAAGGTAAGATTATTCTATATGGATAGTACATGTCATGCCATTTCCGATAGTATGTGTAAATTCGTATAACTTCTCACAGTTAGAGAGTTATGGCCATGTGAAGTTGGAGAACCCTCATGAGTCATATAAAAGCCCCAAAAGGTCAAAGTAGTCAAAGTGGTTTCAAAGAAGAAATTATTTAAATAATAAATTGAAGTGATGAGTGTACTATAAGTCAAAGTGGATACAAAATAAATTATTTAAATAATAAATTTAATGGATATATTACTAAGTGGAAAAATGGTTAGAAGTGGGTTATCCCTAAAATAAGGAAAGTGGTTTAAGATGATTAGAAGGTAACCCCTTGAGGAAGCTACATAAAGTGAAGTGATGAGTGTATTATAAGTCAAATTCGATACAAAATAAATTATTTAAATAATAAAGTTAATGGAGAAATTACTAAGTGGAAAAGTGGTTATAAGTGGGTTAGCCCTAAAATAAGGAAAGTGGTTTAAGATGATTAGAAGGTAACCCCTTGAGGAAGCTACATAAAAGTATAAATAAGAGGCAAGGGTCTCTAATTTAATTACACTTGAGCATATTGAATATATACAAGTGACTGAGATAACCAAATGATATATAAGGATAATTTCAGAGGGACGGTGAAGTAAAGAAGGCCGAAATTCAAGGGAGGATAAATTCATTTGATGTTGCTTTCTAAGGTATGTTATTTACAGGTAATATCACCATTTTCGCAATAAAAAATTTTATAGAATGATTCATATCATGAAATCAAGAGGTCATTGAGGAAGCATATCCATGTAGTTGTGATAAAAATTTCAACTTGTGGTTCGTTGTATTTTTGGAGTTACACTCCGTGGAAAATATGGTTTGTGGCTAGTCCTGAAACTAGTCTAAAACAGGTGTTTCGGGTAAAAATGTCATAACTTCTTCAAAACAGATCCAAATTCAGTAATAAAAAATGTATTGGTTAGAGTACAGTCTGTAGTATGTTTTGTACCATTTGCATATCTATACAGCAAATATTTTGTGCGGGGAATTCTCTACAAGTTTGATCTCTAGAATAAGCTAGAATTCAGCAAGGTATGTCATTTTTGCTATAATTCCGGTTCCAAGAAGTGAAACATGGAGAAATTGTAGAAAAGACACTGAAGAAAATTGTGTACCATTTTTATACCTTTATTCATTACAGGTACATAGTTATGACTATTCCAAGTTAAGGTCGTTGACTAATCCAAAACTAGTCATGTGAGACTAAAGTAAAATTTGATGAAAATGCAAGTCTCTTGTTAAGGAAGGTTAAGGGTATGTGATAATATACACCAGGTGTGTTAAAGAGTTACAAATAATATTTGGATGATGAAATTGATGAGGTATTTTTGTTGAGGTTGAGGTACAGGTTGATGCATGGTTCAGGTTATTGGTACAGGTTGTTCGGTGCGGGTTTATTGGTATATGTTTCGACAATATATCTCATAGTGATAGTGTGACACTGGTTCCATCATTTTACTTATATTTCATGGCAGTTGGACAAGGCAAGGATAGGTGGTTGTAGCCACCTTTCGATTGTATCCAGAGAAAATAGGGGGTTGTAGCCTCCTTCTGGTTGTATCCAGAGAATTGGGGAGTTGGAGCTTCCCTTGGGTTGTAGCCTAGGAAACTAGGGGGTTGTAGCCTCCTTCCAATTGCAGCTAGAAAACAAAGGAAGATGGTGCTTCCAATGAATGTAATTCTTAAATACATATAAGAAAAATTATTATGTGGTTTTCTCCCGCTTTGGGTTTCCACGTAAAAAACTGGTGTACTTTGTATGTGTATGATTACTCATTTGTTCATTATTTATTTACTCTGCAACTATTGGATGATAATTCTACATTTATCATAAATAAATATAACACTTTCATATTATGGTTAAAAAGGATTGTATTGATCTATTTCTGATTCACCCCCCCTCTCAGTAATCCAACAGTCACTGTATCCAACCTGTCACTCTCAACATTTCCAACCTGTCACTATCACCGATACTCTACCAAATCCTATCACATGGATCATATACCAAGGACAACTCTCAAATAGATGCACAACATCACCAATACTTTCATCTACCAAGCATGTACCAAGATCACCAACATACCATCACAAGATATGTGTCTCAACCATGTACCAAAGCATGTACCAAACCATCAGATTGTACCATACCAAGCATCAATCATGTACAAAAACCTAAACAACAACAATTGCATCAACCATGCACCAACAACTATACCAAGTCATGCATCAACCATGCACCAACACCTGTGCCAAACTATGCATCAATTATTCACCATAACCTATACCATATTCCATCAACCATGTACATCAACACCATATCAAGTACCAATCATGTACGATACCATGTATCCACCATGTACATCAACCATGCATCAATGTCACCAAGAAATGCCTCTTACATATACCAAAAATGTATCTCAAACAATGTGCCCAATATCCAATATGCTCCTCAAAACATGTGTCTCAACCATATATCATATAACTCATGATATGTCTCAATCATACCATACACCATGTACCATAATATATCATCAAAGAAGTTCCTAAAAAGTGTACCAAACAACCAAGATCATATACCAAGTATATGCCTCAAGCATGTGCCAATGCCTCAATAATATACCAAAGACTTGCCTCAAGCATGCACCATAACATCATCAACATGTAACCCTCAAAACATTCATATAAACATACTTTTAACTCTATAACATACTTGGTGTATGTGATCACATACTTTCAAACCTTCCTTAACTTCAGCAGCAAGATAATAGCATATTCATCAAACTTTATCTTATTCTCACGGGACTAGTTTTTGGATTAGTCACAAACCCTAAATTTAAACAATAATAACTTTGTACCTATAATGAATTAAGGTTTGAAACTTTTACCCAATATTATTCAATATATTCTCTACAATTCCTCCAAGTTTCACTACTTGTAACATCCCAGAAAAGGAGTTATAGAAAAAATGGTAGACCTTGTTGAATTTTGTCTTATTCTAGAGAGAGAACTTGTAGAGAATGACATGCGTGAAATATTTGATATATAGCTCTGAAAATCATAAAAAAAAACAATATATGGATTGTACTGTATCCAATTCATTTGGTCTCACAAGATTTGTATCCTCTATGAAGAAGTTATGATTGTTTTACCCAGAACATTTGTTTGAGACTAGCTTCAAGACTAGCCAAAAAACCTATTTTCCACAGAGTGTATCTTAGCAAATACAATGACCCAGAAGCTTAAATTTTTACACATATACCTTGATATGTCTTCTCAATATTCTCCATGTTTCACTATCTGAATCATTATATAAATAAAGTTATAGATAAAATCGTAAGATGGCCTATAAATAACATACCTTAGAACACATCCTCACAAGACTTCATCCTCCCTTGGAATTATTCCCTTATTCACTCGATATTCACTATGAAATTCACCTCAGATATCCTTCGTTCCCTTATATAATGTTGGATGCAGGCCGAATCAGAAAGAAAGGCTATTTTTGGAGGAGAAGCATGCAAGAGAAAAAAAGATAGTTGGAAGGAAAAGCAGCATGCACGCATGCATGGAAGACCTAACGATGATAGGGTTAGGGTTTTTGTAATGCATTGTAATGGATGGTGAGCCGAAGATATAAATAATTAGTACTTAGGATAAAGGAGGTGACACACGAAGGCACACGGAGGGACGGAGAGGAAGAAAATTGTAAGGACTATATGAGTCGTTAAGGTTTGTAAGATAGAAAAGGCATGAGTGACTTGATCTAGAGGGTTAGATCATAGGTTGAGGGGCCTAGTGAGAGCTAGTCAACCTCACATGGATCAAGGGTCCTGGGAGAAAGAGTTAGAACTAATATTGTAACCACGCACGACATGGGATATTTCTGAACTATAATAAAATCTTGAGAGTCGGATCTTTGTGGACATAGCCTAGGAGGGGGTTAACCACGGTAACAATGTGTTATGTAATTGGATGAATGTATATTTGTGTCTAATTAGTTGATTAATGTTGAATGAATGAAGTAACTAAGTAGATATGGTATTTTACATGCATGCATAGAATAAATGTTATAACAAGATGTTAAATGGACTGAATAAAGGTTACAACGCACAAACATAGATCTCTCTCAATCTTATGTTGCAAACACCTGAGTATTGCAACCACCCATAGATTTATCTCAGGTGAGACTACGTAATGCACTATATGCACTACATTACCTTCTATTTTACCAGAGGGGGTGATAGTCTTTAAGGGATTTTGTTGGGAATCTTCTTAGTTTTGAACCAAGGTCAAACCGTAAGGGTCAATGAGAAACAAAATACCCCATAAGGAATCCTCAAGACCAGCAGTAGAATATTAAATGGACAATAAGGAAAACCAACAAATGGTTTTGTTGTCGGTTGATTGGAAGGCAATGGGATTGAGCATATGAGATATGCGGAAGAAGCGTTAAAAGAATGTGGGATCGGATGATAAGAAGGTTAAAGAATGTGAATCTAAAAGGGGATGTTGAGACCGTGGAATCCCATGAAGGAAGATATAGAGAGATGGTTGAAGACAAAGGAGCTAGAGTTTACGCAAAAAGATAACAGAAACCAGAAGCTAACACTATGCAAATATTTGGACAAGTACGTATTCACCGACTTGTATGAAGTATTTTTCTGTGATTTCCCACACATATTGCAAGAGTGGATCAAAAGATTAAAGGACAACCATCCAATGAATCAGATGAGACAGCTTGAGTGGAATCCTGAAGAGATCGTGCAGCTACAATGAGTTGATAATAAGCTTACGCGCGCAATAGATTTCTGGCTAGACAACATTGTTGTCAGATTTATCACAAAGTTTGCAGTAGATACAGCAAAGTCATACAATGCGGATAAACAATAATTATTGAAGGGACCTCGAGGTAGATACATCATATCATTATATACTTCCATTAATATATTTCTATATAACAAAGGCGTAATGGCAATGGAGTCAGACAACTAAATTTCCCTGTGTGCATGGGGGAAGGGGGGAAGCACTGATAGGAAAAGGAGAAATGGAAGGAGAAGGGGACAAAGGAAAGAAGGAGAAGACCTTGGACCCAATTATGATGGATGACGACCAGATCAAGTGGATCATGGCGATAGATGGAAGGACGTGCAGTGGAGTACCCTACCAATATAAGGTGAACACCAAGAAGAGAGTCGCATCTGTGAGGGAAGGCTTGGAAAGTGATGAAGAGGAGGTAGATGATCTCCGGACTGTGGAGAAAATTGAGGAAATCTTGTGCGTGACATATGAGAGGAAGATGAGAGGTCCAAGAGTTGAAATAGAGGCATCACTCCTATCCATATCAGTTTCAGTGTGGAACTCATAAACCCATGTGCAGCTAACATACCACGAAGAACACCATCATTTAGACAACCGAATTTTGGGAGAAGGAAGACAACAGGAAGTACATATACACAAGGAAAAACAACTGGGGGATCCTGTTACACATCAAATTTGCACACCTAGGTACCTCGCCCTAAGTGTCGTAAAGTGTCATATAAGTGTCTCATACACCTTAACACCATGGAATAACCTATGTCACAATCCCTAGTCAATATGGAGGAGGGATATATTACATGAAGTCCAAAATACCAAGTACACATGAATTATTATTAGTATTCATGGAAAATAAATTGATTAAGTGTGAGAACCAAGTGCACATGAATTATTATTAATATTCATAAAAAAGAAACCTCCTTAAAATCCTTGAGAGATATTTCCTCCCCAAAATACTTAAGAGATATTTTCTCCCTAAATATCTTAGAGATCCCTTTCTTAGTGGATCTGATGAGAGATCCTCTCCATGGTGGTTAAGCCTCCAAATCCTATATAATGAGGGCTTTCCATGGAATAGGAGGGGATGGAGGCTGAGAATTACACCAAACTTATGATTCCATAAGTGAGGCACCATTGAAGCATAATCAGTCTAGAATACTTGAGCAAAGGGGTTGGACAAAGAGAATTGGAAGAAGCTGATGCGCCTTCATCAAGTTTGGTCTGTAAGTACTCTTCATTTCTTCTAATTAATATATATACATGCTTGGCATGTTTATTTCAAGTTTATGTTTGTTTCACATGAACTTGTCTCTAGTAGATAGATCTGTATTTGAGCTAAACTCAGTAGAATACGAAGTTTGTTGTATCTTTGTTTGTGCTACAGGACCTATCGAAGAGTTTGGGATTGAATCTCAACTTGGATTTTGTGAGGACAAACACCATTTAAAAAGGTACACTTTTATTCTTATTCTTCATTAATTAGCCTAATTAGATATAAAAGGATGTCAGTGTCCACGTTAAGCACTTTTATGTCTTGGCCTCAGGAGTCTAGAGACCAAGAGGGAATCTGCTTGTCCGCGGGAGGATTCACCTGTAACAGAAATTGGAGACTCCACTGGGGAAGGAATCCTATTTTATTTCATTGGTTTTTCCCTGAAATTTTTCCACCTTTCAGATAACATTTTCTATTTTTTTATGATCCATTATCCTTCTCCTACCTTCACTAGCATTTTCACCATTTTTTATGCATTTTTGGTGAATTGTTTACAATTTTTTGGCTCTTTTTATGAGCTTATGGGAGGACCAATGCCCCCATGTAGGCCATATTAGAGAACGTTTATATCATCATATATACCCTATATTTATTTAGGGATAATTGCAGCACTCTGTACCCTTGAGACAGGGAGCGTTAGTCTCTGTTTTGGAGGTTTTTTGCCCTTTTCTGCTCAGATTTTTTCAGCCTGTTTTATGGAATTCTTTACCCAGACTTTGTGGATGGTTTGTGAAGTTATTTGGATTGGTTATTTATGGTTTTTTATTATTTTCACTCTCTTTTTTATTGATTATAGATTGAATACTCTTTCAGAAACGTAAAATTTCCTTTTCTAGCTGCGTTTTTGTCGAGACAGTTTTGAGTGGTTTCTCTTTCTCCCTATCATTTCTTAGATTCTTCTCTACATTTCATTGTACTCCTTGGATGCTTTTTGGTTTTAGTATCCTTGATTGATTTCTTTTTAGAACAATCTTATACTTTTTTTCTTTCATTTCTCATTGTTTTGAATGCATTCTTGATTTTGGGTCATGAAACTAGCTTGCATTTGAAGTAGCGAAAATTGCATGTTTTTTGACATTTTGGGACATTATGCATCTAGAATGATGAATGTTTTCTCTTTCTTGTAGCATAGCTTTCATAGAAATGAAAATATTGAATCTTCAACTCTTTGCATAACTTTCAAGTCGGTCAAAACACCATATTGTCCACTCCACTTTCCTTTTGAGTAACAACAACCTTAAAAATCAAGCACTAAACTAAAATTGATTCGACATTTTTACATTTTCTGGTAGAAAACCTACATTAGATTAGTTGTAGGGATTTGGAATAGGTTTGAAAGATAACTTTCCAAAGTTGCAAACAAACATAGGATCTTGTGTTAGGGAGTAGTGAAATCCAATTGTCCTGGGAAGCCCTTCTCACACAAGGGTCAATCAAGAGGTCACATTAAGACTAGCAGAGTTACTCACCCTGCTTTGTTGGTATTGGTGTAGAGATTGCATGTATTATGGGGGTCTCTTGAAGGTATACCCACAATGATGAGTGGAATCCTTTCAAGTTTATTTTGGGCTAGATACCCTGCCATTGTGCATGGATCAAACTGTCGATTGTTTCCCCAGGCATCATTGTTGTAGTTGGTAACCTTAGTGGCATATATCTTTAGGGTATTTACACAAGGTGACTATGGAGGGGCAAGTCTTCACGCTACCTAGAATCAACGTTCTCCAGACTCACTCGGGCTCCTTGGAGGGTATACCCACGATTATGTGTGGGATCTTGCACCAGGGTGTAAGTTCGTTAAGCAGTTCGTCAACATAACTTTTCCACCTGCTCTATCTTAGCCCCTTCATACTTTTTTCCTGCGACGTTGGATTTCATCACCAACTAGTGTTCTCATTGTGAGAAGGTTTTGTTTTCTTGCTTGCTTACTAGATTTTTAGCATGTGTTGTGTGTTCTCCCTAGTAGAATCTAGGTTGGAGATTTATTTTTATGGCGTCAGTTCCCATGATGACCAATGAAGGAACCCCTTCTCTAGGGGAACCCTTTGTTTTTCCTTCTTACGGAAATGTTGGTCCTCCTTACATTTCTACTTTGAGCCTTCCAGGTCTCACAATTGGGTTACCGGTATGGTTTTTTTCCACTCCGGTCATCTCGAATGCAGGTGCTTCAAATGTAAGCACACCACCCACACATCAACCTCATGTCGACCTTTCTCCTTCTTCATCTGTCAGGTCTCCTTCTATTTCTCCTTCTTTGCCTAGTGAAATATCTCAAGCGAGTATCTAGATTGATAAGAAGAATAAGAAATGGAAAGAGAAGAAGAAGAACCAGAAAGGACTACATCAAATGTTGGATCTAAGAAACCAGCTACTGTTAATAGTATTTAGAGTGTTGATGAGGTCGATAATATTAAAACGAAGAATCTGAAACCCAAATTCCCTTGCAGTATTTGTAAGGGTGACCACTTTCTGAGGGATTTCCCTAGTATTCCAAAGGTCTTCGAAGTGTGGTCCTCCACATCATCGGCCCCTGCTGGTCATGTTGATGATACCCCGTCAAATAGTAAGGTTGGTAAGAAGAAGACAACTGTCAAATTCCCTTGCATGTTATGTGAAAGTGACCATTACTCTCGCCTTTGTCCTTGTATGGATGAGGCTTCTTCTCTTTTGGAAAAGCTTAAAATTCCAACTGGTTATCGTAATATTTCCCCCAACCCATTGTTAGATGATATAATGGTCGATCTGGTTCTATCCCCGATCAATCCAGTTGATCAGGTGGTCAATCTAGTTTCATCCTCGGTTGAACCACTAAAGAAAGTAGTTGATCTAGTTCCATCATCGATCAACCCCACTTTTCATCTGAAAAGTGAAACCCAAATGATTGATCCAATCTTGTCATTGGTCAGTCCCACCCTTCATCTGAAGAGTGTCAAAGTGGTTGATTTGACTCCACCATTGGTCGATCCTACTCTCCCATTAGAGAGTAAAACCTATTCTACCCACGTTTTTTCTCATTGATACAGGATCTACCATGCCGAGGGGCATTCCTCCTTCTCCTGCGAAAACCCTTCCAAGTAATGAGGCCATCCTTTTTTATTAGGGTGTGATAAGTGGACCTCGTCTTCCCTCTCACATGCCTTTCAAGATTACAATAAAAATTTATGGTCAGGACATTCCTCATACGTTGATAGATGAAGGTTTTCCCGTTAGTATTTTTTCCTCTATTGCTTAGAAAGCGTTGGTTTATCCTAAGCTTGTGTCAGTTACCCAGACTCTGTTCACTTTCAACAGAAGAACCAGTCACCCTTTAGGGATATTTCCTCAGTTTTCTGTAACTTTGGGAGGGAAAACAGTCATTATTGATGTTATGGTAGTCCAGGACCCCTTGGATTTTGATTTACTCCTTGGGAGAGATTATCTCTATGCCATGAAAGCTATTGTGTCCACTCTTTTTCATGTGATATATTTCCTACACAATGGAAGAATGGTGACTATTGATCAACTTTCATTTATTGGCCCTGACTTGACCATCAGCCCAATAACCTCCCTCACCAAGTCTTATCAGCAGTCGGTATCACCCCCACCATAGGTCAATTATGTGGCATTGTCTCCCATGCCTTCAGCTACCGATGAAGATGACTTGGATCCGGTAGTTGACATGGTGATCTCTTTAGTAGGGCTTTTGGAACCGTATCTCCTTACCCCTATCACGAACCTCGACATGTGTTCATTCCAAAGCATTATTCTTCCATCCAATGAAGATCTCTTGGAATCCATGACCGAGTTTTGTCCCTAGACATGGTGCCCTTCCAAAGCATTATCCTCTTGGAATCCATGATCAAGAAGATTCCATGAGCATAGTTTATCCTCTCTATAGCAAGCTCATTAAAAAATGAAATAGAGGCCACGAGCATAGTTTCGCTTCTTTGTGGCAAGCTCGTTAAAAAATGAAACAGAAGTTACGAGCATAGTTTTTCTTCTCTGTGGAAAGATCGTTAAAAAATGAAACAAAAGCTACGAGCATAGTTTATCTTCTCTATGGAAAGCTTGTTAAAAAATGAAATAGAGGTTATGAGCATAATTTCTCTTCTTTGTGGCAAGCTCGTTAAAAAATGAAATAGCAGCTACAAGAATAGTTTTTCCTCTTTGTGGAAAGCTCGTTAAAAAATGAAACAGAAGTTACGAGCATAGTTTCTCCTCTCTGTAGCAAGCTTGTTAAAAAATGAAACAGAAGTCACGATCATAGTTTCGCTTCTCTGTGGAAAGATCGTTAAAAAATGAAACAAAGGCCTTGAGCATAGTTTTTTTTTTTTTGTAGCAAGCTTGTTAAAAAATGAAACAAAAATCTGGGGATTGAACCCGGAGCCTTGAGCATAGTTATTTTCCTGTGTCGAGCTCATTAAAAAATGAAACAGTAACCTCTCTTGACAGGTCGAGTCTTTCACGAGATATCGTATATGTCGAGTCGATTCTTTTGTTAAATCTCGTATTTGAACCTTCTTTTCATCCACCTGTATCCTTTTTCTCCATCTAGTACAGAAATTTGTGACAACCTCAAAGTCGGTGAATGAATTGAAGCTTGGGGGGGCATGTCTCCAAACTTTGATGATCATTATGGAGTTAAGCCACTAGATTTTCAAGATGGGGGCATACCAAGCTTAGTCTTTGCTCTTTCTCATGCTCAAAAAAACATGATAATGTAACCAAGTATACTTTTATCACTTTTTCAGACTCGTAAAGGTTATATGAAAAAGGAACCCCCTGGAGTCTTCTTTAAACTCTTTTCAGACTCTCTAAACGTGAAAAGATTTTTGAGTGATCTTTCTTCCTTTCCCACTCGTTAAAAGGTTTTAAAGGGAGTCTTTTGAGTGATAATTTATCTCTTTTTAGGCTTCGCGAGACTAACATTATGAAAATGGACAACACTGGAGTCATCTTTAAGTTGTTTTCTGACTCTATAAATATGAAAAACCACTGTGTTTACCTTCTTTGGACTCGTTAAACAATCATACATTGAAGGGCCCATACGAGACCAAACCCTTACTTCTTCTAGTTCGTTAAACAAAGGAAGAGGGACTTACCAAAGGTGAGTTATATCAAGCATGTGTTACCCTCCTCAAGCTCATTAAATTAAAAAGAGGTACTCGTCTATCTAGATGGGGGAAAAATTGAAGGAAGCAAGCCAAGCAGTTTTTGAGAACATTACCAGTAACCCTTACAGTCGCCCTTGAACACGGCATTTTATCTTTGCACGCATTACAATCTATTGAACCTCTACATTGAACCAATCCTTTGATTTTCCTCACTCCTTTGGGTCACCTGACATAAAGTCACAACATTCATTGCATTATCAATTTTTGGCCCATGTCAAGTTTCTGTTGTTATGCCTCAGTGTTCAAGGGAAATACCTGCTTTAAGAGTCAGCCATCACAAATATCTTGTTTCAATACCCATGTCAGTCCATGTTCATTTGATATACCAATTACATCTCTATGACCATTTCATGTTGTTGATGGGGGATACATCAAGGCCCTCCCTTGACGAGTCTGTTCCTGTCAACTTCAGCACATTATCCAGGAGCTAGACTTAGAAATTAGTTAGTACCTTGGGTACTGCATGCCTCAATGATAGGCCTCCTCACGTATGACAATGGGTTTACATCATTGACCTCTGATCAGATGATTCCATGGATGTTTGACTTCATCTCATCCATTCACATTCGTTGGAATGTACTAGAGTACCTTGGGAATCATTGACATCAATGGTGATTTCCCTCACGCTTGTTAACGATTTACATCATTGACCGGTAATCAAGTGGTTTCTGCCATGTTCGACATCCAGACATATATTCACATGGTTAGAATCGTATTGCATCAATATTGGTAAGAAGACCCTTGGTTGAGTGATCACTCTGATATATAATTTTCCTAGTTTGCGATGGATTTTCTTTTGAATATTGACACATATACTATTACATAGATCCACTTTGTATTGGTTCATGGCTATGTCTTTTCGTTTCGTAGATCCACTATGTATTCTTCGTGGCTACAATCAGTTCATGTCATGGAAGTATAGATCCACATTGTATCTTTGATGGCTATATTCTTCAGTCAATATGATTATGGATCCGCAGTGTATTTTATGGCGGCCATACATGGAAAGTCTTTATCACTCAAGCATAGGTATGCTTGCCTTGGGTTTGAAACATTTCATAACATTTGTTTGATGATTGTTTGCAGCTTCTACCAGGTTCTTTGAGTCCACACCCTTTCTTTAAATATTTGTAAAGTGTTCCGACCATCATTCTCTCTTCTAATCTCACACTTTAGGGGCATTTTGTTACACATGAAATTTTCACACCTAGGTACCTCTCCCTAAGTGTCATAAAGTGTCATATAAGTGTCTCATACACCTTGACACCATGGAATAACCTATGTCACAATCCCTAGTCAATATGGAGGAGGGATATATTACATGAAGGCCAAAATACCAAGTACATGTGAATTATTATTAATATTCATGGAAAATAAATTGATTAAATGTGAGAACCAAGTGCACATGAATTATTATTAATATTCATAAAAAAGAAAGTAATTAAGTGTGAGAATCCACCTCACATTTGGTTTCCTATTTTTTAGGGAAGGTGGAGGATCTCATGGATGGTTGAAATATTTCCTCCTTAAAATCCTTGAGAGATATTTCCTCCCCAAAATCCTTAAGATATATTTTCTCCCTAAATATCTTAGAGATCCCTTTCTTAGTCGATCTAATGAGAGATCCTCTCCATGGTGGTTAAGCCCCCAAATCCTATATAATGAGGGATTTCCATGGAAGAGGAGGGGATGGAGATTGAGAATTACACCAAACCTATGATTCCATAGTGAGGCACCATTGAAGCATAATCAGTCTATATTACTTGAGCAAAGGGATTAGACAAAGAGAACTAGAAGAAGTTGTTGCACCTTCATCAAGTTTGGTCAGTAAGTACTCTTCATTTGTTCTCATTAATATATATACATGACTGGCATGTTTCTTACAAGTTTATGTTTGTTTCACATGAACTTGTCTATAGTAGATAGATCTGTATTTGAGCTAATCTCAGTAGAATAGGAAGTTTGTTGTATCTTTGTTTGTGCTACAGGACCTATCAAGGAGTTTGGGATTGAAGCTCAACTTGGATTTTGAGAGGACAAACATCATTTAAAAAGGTACACTTTTCTTCTTCCTCTTCATTCATTAGCCTAATTAGATCTAAAAGGATGTCAGTGTCCACGTTAAGCACTTTTCTGTCTTGGCCTTAGGAGTCTAGAGACCAAGAGGGAATCTGCTTGTCCACGAGAGGATTCACCTGTAACAGAGCCAGTTCAGGAAGTAGTATTCAAGTATCTACATTGTTCGGAGGTAGTATTTTATCATTCAATATGGCAGGACATGATCCAACCATCAGGTTACCAGAATTCAAAGGAGAAGTGTTGGAGGCCCCGGAGAAGCACCTGTTTATCTGTGAAAATATTTGGGAAGCAAAACATATCACAAATGAGGACACTAAACTTGCACAATTAGCTATCACATTAAGAGATCGTGCACTAGATTGGTATATGATCCTAGTTGTAAACAGTCCTCCAGGTACAACCAAAACGATTGGAGATATCAAGAAGCTTATGATAAATGAGTTCCAGAAGCCAAGTTCAAAGGATCAATACATGAACGAGATGATAGAGATTAGACAAAAACAAGGAGAATCGGTATGGGAGATTGACCAGAGATTCAAACGACTAAAGAGAAAACTAAAATACATCATGACAGATATGCATCACAGGCATTTGTTCGTCGATTCTTTGTTACCACAATTGAATTATCCACTGCGACAACGGAAGTTTTAGACGCGGGCAGAGGCTCTCCAGGAAGCCCTGCAACTGGAAGAGAACCAATATCAGAAGACATATCCATTCATCGAGGAGCTAAAGGACGATCTGAAGAACTTAACATTCCATCTAAACTAGAACAAGAACAAGGAAAAAAGAAAAGTCATTTGGTGTACCACATGTAGGATAGAAGGACACCATAAGAACGAATGCCCAACATTCACGCAGTACATGGAATCATGAATTCCAAATCCATTACCAACATGAGGACTATGGTGTGAGATCTGTAATAAACAGGGTCACAATCCATACCACTACCCAATGATTCAAAAGTACCATACAGTACTGAATAGCTCATATTGCAGCTTTTGCAAGTGAGAAGGCCACAATGACAAAGATTGCAGAAACGTGGATTTGATGATGGAAAGGACATCAGATGCATACAGGGTGTAGGAATAAATGATGATTGGGCAATATGCACCTCATTTTAATCAATTACCAACCTCATACAACACTACGCAACAATAGTATAACATTGTGTAGCAGCCTTACAACATCGTGCAGCCACCGTATAATACCGCGCAACCACACTATAATATCACCTAGTATAAACCGGTGCCTCAGTATAACACACCATGAGGGGATCGAGCTGATACAGAGGTGAAGGAAGAGAAAGAGGAGGCTTTGGAAGAGGTAGAGGGCCAGTGGTATGTCACAATTTTGAACAGCCAAGATACTATGCAAGAGAATGTCCACTTCCACCAGTGACCTATATGTATTGTCGCGCATCAGATCATGACATGGAAGAATGCTTGACACTATTAGGGAAGATCCAAGAGAAGAGAAATCATAACAATCGGAATGTTTAGTGGATTTCAGTAGAATCGAGGGATGAAGGAAGAAACATCAACATAGCTACATGAGGTGGAGCTAAAACAAGAAACGATGCATTACGAAAAGAACCAACACAACACCAATGGGTGAAAAAGAATGTCGAACCAAGGAAGTTGTTTGACACGTAGAACAAGAAGGAGATATTCAAGCAATCCAGACAAGAATTATTGAAGCCAGACATGGCATCGACATTAACCATGCACCATAGTAAGGAATCACCAGAGTACGAGATGCCTCCATCGTTGGATCACACCAAAGAAACACAGCCCATGGGACAAGTAAGTACAATTAAAGGCTTTTTGCAATCATGTGTAAAACTACTAAATGATCCATCCTCTATTAAATTATTGCAAACTATGATAGAAAGATGTATCATAGAAGCAGAAGGAAATTTAGAACAGAAAACAGTCAATCACCTACATACAAGGAGGAGAACAAGTAGGGAGTTCATGCTGAACGCCAACATTGGAGATTTCAATATGGGAGATATTATACTGGATTAAGGATCCTAAGTCAATGTATTACTCAATAAGACATGGCAATGTATGGGAGAACCCACATTAGGATATTCACATATTCATATGAAACTAACAAACCAGCATAGAGTTCTACCAATTGGAAGACTAAAAGGAGTGACAGTAGACCAAGATGGAGTGCAGAATAAAGTCGAATTCAAAGTATTCAAGATAGTGGAAGGCACAACACCATATCCATAATTGCTTGGCTTGGATTGGGTGTTTGATAACCAGACAATAATCAACTTAAAAACGTGGAATATGACCTTCGAGTCAGGAGAATACAGATTCATTAAGCCATTAGATCCATCATAGGGGGAAAGGTTCATAGAGCCTAGTTGCTTGGACCTCGAGGAAATTAACCAGTTGTACAGAACAACTTTGCAAGATGAAGATTACATAAACCCAACTGCAAATTGGGTAATCAGTTGGTGAAGCATCACCTCATGTGCGTCAAAATCAGATACAATCTTAGAAAATTGGCAACAAAGGTTAGACAAGGTCTCCACAAGGAGATGTGAAAGAATAGACCACGCAATAAGATGGGTAGGTACAGAGATAAGGGAACCTCCCAACTTACATGGGGTGAACGACCTAGAAGCATTCTTAACACCGTACGAATATGAAGTGTTAGAAAATTAGATACTCCTATCCCTAGATATAGCACTCAAGGTGGCACCTGTGAGATGGTAGGGTGCGCACAAAGAAATAGTCAAGGATTGGTATCAATGTAAGAAGTTAATGCATATTAGGTTTGGCACAGAACAAGGAAGCAACCAATGGAAGAAATATGACCAACAGGGGGCACCAACAGAACACTTGGAGAATTGCATAGTGCTATGGAAAATGACACCACCGGACGAATGACCCCACCATTTCATGCACACATTAGGGGGCATTCCAGCAAACTAGTATACATACCAAGAACTGTGCAGAGGAACTACAAGCTGGACATTATTACAATAGAACTTCACAGACACTTTCTCATTTGAGAATGATAACCCCAACATAGACACAGCACTCAAACAAATCAAAGGGGTGATATTCATTAAGGAACCAGAAGTTGAACTTATGACAGAAGACGGAAAAACAAACAGATAGTTAAATAACTATTGTCATGCCACCATGTGCAGGAAGAAGCACCAGATGAAGATGACCCACGTGATATTCAGATTGAGGAAGTTGAAGGTGAGAGAGAAGTGGAAGTTCCACCTCTGGAATCAGAAGTAATTGTTGTGTTGATCAAGGTGAAGAAAGTCAACATTGAAACAGTTGAGAATCCCAAAATGGCCAACATTGGAGACTATTGGGATGAGCAAATAGTGGAAAGTATAAAAGATTTATTGTGTGAGTAAAGCGACTTGTTCCCAACAATGTTCAAACAAATGAAAGGCACAGTAGGAGAGCTAGGAAAAATGAAGATACCACCCAGAGTTGAGGCAAGACCAATCAGACAACGACCATAAAGACTAAACCCGATATATAAGAAAAAAGTCAAAGATGAAATCGATAGGATGTTGGAGGCTGGAATTATAGAACCTGTAGAAGAATCAGAATGAATAAGCTCGATGGTAATTCAAGAGAAGCAAAAAGGGGGGATAAGAATATGTGTCAACTTGAGGAAGTTGAACGATGTGTTCCTACATGACCCGTTCCCTACCCCGTTCACAGATGAAGTCTTGGAGAATGTAGGAGGACAGGAATCTTATTCATTCATCGATGAATTCTCAGTATACCATCAGATCAAGATAGCACCAGAAGACAGATACAAGAACAATTTTTCCACAGAATGGGGATCCTACCTGTATACAGTCATGTCATTTGGGTTGAAGAATGCACTAGCAATATTTTCTAGAGTAGTCATAGTTGCATTTAAAGAGTTTATCCACCAGTTTCTAGAAGTATATCTGGACGATTGGGAAGTCTATAGTCTGTTGAAGGACCATGTAGAGGTCTTGCGGTTGATGTTAGAAATATGCAAGCAGTGCTAGATATCGTTAAATATCAATAAGTGCATCTTTGAAAAACCTTTTTGGATACTATTGGGCCACATAGTATGCAAGAAAGGTTTGTTGGTAGATCGTGCCAAAATTGAAGTAATCATTAACTTGCTACCACCAAAAATAGTCTGTCAATTGAGAGCAACATTAGGACACACAAGATACTACAAGAAATTTATAAATGGGTATGTGCAGATCATTGCGCCAATGGAGAAAGTGCTAAGGAAAGACACAAAGTTCTAATGGAATGAGGATTGTCAACACGGTCTGGATACCCTGAAAGAGAATATTGTAACCGCATCAATCCTAGTATTCTCGAATTGGAAAAAGAAATTCCACGTACATGTAGATGCATCAGCCATAGAACTTGGAGCTATTATGGCATAGCCAGGAGTAGGAGAATTGGACCATCCTATAGCATTTGCTAGCAGAAAACTGTCAGAATCAGAGCATAACTACAACACCACGGAGAGGGAAGACTTAGTTATGGTCTACACCCTTTAGAATTTCAAACATTGTTTATTGAGAAAATATTTCAAGATGTTCACAGATCATTCATCACTCAAATACCTCCTCAAAAAGCTAGTGTTGGGGGGGAGGATTTGTAGATGGTTATTGTTGTTTCAATAATTTGACTTTGAAGTGATAGTCAAACCAGGAAAGTTGAACATAGGACCTGATCACCTATCGCAAATTACTAATTGGGAGGAACCCACGAATATAGAGGACATTTTTCCCAATGCACAGTTATTTTCAATCCAGATAGTCGATGAATACTTCACGGACATCATCCAATACTTGAGTATAGGGATTGCACCACAGGAGTATAACACTGCGCAGAAGAAAAAATTGGTAGTCAAGGTTGCAGATTACCAATTGATTGTAGGAAACTTATACAAAATAGGTGCAGATAGCATCATGAGAAGATGTGTTCTAGAAAATGAAAGACCAAGGATATTAGCAGAAGTTCACGAGGGAATAGTGGGAGGAAATTATGCAAGCAAATCTACTGTGCAGAAGGTATTGCACGCAATATTATGGTGGTCGACCATGCACAGAGACTCAAAGGACTACTTCTAGAAATGTGATATATGTCAGAGGGTTGGTAAACCGAATAGAAGGGACGAGATGCCCCTGTGACCACAAGTAACTTTCCAGGTATTTGAAAAATGAGCAATAGATTTTGTGGGACCAATTAACCCACCAACAAAAAGGTCAGGAGCGAGGTACATTATCACTGTGACGGAATACCTGACAATATGGGAAGAAGCAACACCAGTAAAATATTGCAGTGCAGAGACAGCAGCACACTTCCTATTTGAGCAAGTGATCACTAGATTTGGTTGCCTGAGTATTTTGATGAGTGACCAAGGCACTCACGTCATCAACAGCACTATTAAGGCTATGACTTAGTAGCTTGAATTGTATCATCAAAAAATTACACCATATCACCCTCAAGCAAATGGAACAGTGGAAGCCTTTAACAAAATCCTTGAAAATGCATTGACGAAGATCTACAACGTTAATAGGGATGATTGGGACCTTAAGATACCAGCAGTATTGTGGGCATACAGGACCACATGTAAGAAATTGATAGGACAAACACCATTCAGATTGGTATATGGACAAGAAGTGGTGGTGCCATTAGAATTTTTGGTACCTAGTCTGTGCATAGCAGCAATTAGAAACATGATAGAACGAGGCGCAGTACAGGAAAGAATAAATCAGTTGATGATCATGGAGGAAGAGAGGATTCTAGCAGGGTTCCACCAAGAAGTCCAGAAAGAAAGGGACAAAGCTTGGCATGACATACATATCAAGAGAAAGAATTTCAAGGAAGGAGACTTAGTCTTGTTGTATGGAATCAAATCCCTTCAGCACCTAAGAAAACTCAGAATGCATTGGTTAGGACCTTATGAAGTAAAGACTGTTACAGATGGGAGATTTGTACAGTTAAAAGATTTAGGAGGAACATAACTCAAAGGGATGATCAATGGGAGCTGACTAAAGCTATACAGGGACAATCGACCTCCTAGCACTTAAATAAATAAATAAAATAAAACAAAAACACAGAGGATATACTGCGTCGGACAGCAGAAGATAACAACAAATTCATAGTGCGCCAAGAAGAGAATGAGCGCACACACTCGGAAATGCTAGCACAACAGAAAAAGGGCCAATGGTCACTACAATGTGGGAAACAACGGGAAAGCAGAAACAACAAGAAAGAAGGATACGGAAAATAACTGCCGACGGACGACGACTATCAAAATTAAATGAAAAAAATGATTGACGGGACACCGCATTAATCGTGCCAACTGGAGACAGCAAGGGAAATCAATGGCAAGTACGCGGAAAGCACCAGTTCAATTAAAACACAAATTGGGTAACGTCTACAAGAACCTTCACACAATTCCTATATAAGCTAGTACGCGGGATTCGGAAGGTTATTGTGAAATTGAAGAAAGCATAAGATATAGAATAGACAAAGTCGAGAGTGAAGTTGAAGAGGTAATAGAGGCCACTAATATCAACAGAAAACACCCTTAACACGATGGCACCACCCAAACAAGGAGAATCGATTCAGACGGGAAGATGACCCTAAAGCAATGCCAAATCCCCACCACAAGCACAATGAAGTGAACAGCAACCATTCTAGTCTCCAGAAGTCATCAATGTGGGTGAAATCTTATCGCTCGATATGACACCAGGAAGCCCCAGACCTATTGTGGAGGAAACCCAGCAGAAAGCACCAGTGGGCATGGACATAGATGTACTAGAAGTGGAACAAGGACAACAAGTTGAGGACTCGTGAAATAATTCACAACCCGAAAACCCTGAAGAAGGCTTGAGAGTGAATGGGACAGTCCTGAACCAGGAAGAAACGACCGCACCAAAAAGGTCACACACAACCACGTCGGAACAGCCACAAGAGGGCACAGTGGAAGATGTCACTGGTCGACCAGATGAGTACGCAGAAGAGAAAACAATGGAGGTTGGAACCTTGAGTCATCCACCACAATGGAAGGGTAAACAACCAGTACCAAGGTCACCGTGCAGGCAAGATGCTATAGCCATTGTCTTGTTGTGCATTCTAGAAGAGGTACGTATATCAGGAAATATGCTAGGCCACGTGGAGAAATTGAGGTACTCAAACCATGTGGGTATAGGACCCTTTGGTGAACCATTTAACCAACCAGTCCAGTGCGTAGAAAGACTGGCCAAAAATAGTATTATAGGCCTGTTGGACATTCCGCACTTTCAGAGGGGCCAATACGCAAACAACTGCGTCAAGCAGTTGATGGAAGTCATCCATGGAGGATACCTGTGGATGGAACAGGTTATCTCAATAGACGTAGAGCTCATTGCACACATCACATGGCTGCCATCACGGGAGGAGGAACCTGCACAGTTCCTTGAGAACAATATGAAGAAGAAGGCACTGGCCGAGGAAATGAAGAAAAAGTATGGTACCGAAAGGGGGTCACACGGAATCATAATCAAGTGTATTAGTGATGCAACGACAAGAATGGCCACAAACATTATGACATGCAAATTACTCAGGAAATGTCGCAAGGAGGAAGTCCCTGGTGGGGTTTTTTCATCTGCAGCATAGTGTACGGAGGGAACCACACTCAGTTGGGCCCCGTATTTGTCGAATTTGTTCTTGGACGGCTGCAAGGATGCACAGGATCTGGGGACAAAATTTCACTATTCATGGCTACTCATCCTGATCACCTTGATCATATGGAAGGAGCCTACGTATTCATTTTTTTCCACAAGACCCAATCCTTGCCACATAGTGTGATACCTATCGTTGGGATGCACTTCAAACCTAAAGAACAAAAAGGCAAATGTAGCCATATTCGAAGGATATCATGGTGACCTACAGGAAAGCATCGCCAACACTTGGTGAGTGACGTCGGAAGTGGTCACACAGTATCAAGGCATAGCCAACTTCAAAGTGACTAGGCATGCAATGTGGATCCAAGCATGGAAGGATCTCGACAATCAATGGCTACAAATGGTCTATTGCGTCAAGGAGGTGGACATAGAGATAGCCATCAAGAATTGGCATGATGACTTGAGGATTCCAGTCCTGAATCAAGAAATTCCCGCAGGTATGGAGGAGGAGGTAGGACAAGGATATATACCTGTCGAAGAAATAACAGTGCCCAAGAAGCCAAGGACAGGTCAGAACAAGGCACAATAGAAAAAATGGGGGGTGTCCAAGAAAGGCACCCAGGTAGGAAATAAGAACAACACCCAGGTGCCACAGGTACAGGAGAAATAGACTGAGACAACACAGGGAACCACATCAAGTAATACTCAACAGGAGCAAGGCCAGACGAAGAGGCTAGTTATACAAACGAGAGGCACACACAAGAAATCTAAGGTGCAAAAAATGCCCCCAGAATACACGATCACGGAGGATGATGTGTACATGGTGTCCTAAATGATCCAAGATCGCACAGTGGAGGATTTTTACAATGCTCATCGCCAAAGGGACAGAATTAAGGAGGAGATGGCATACATGTGGAAACTCTTCTAGCATCTCAGAGAAGCATAGGGGGGTGGTAGAAGCATAGGAATAGTCCCATAAGCATCACAGATAGGAGGCAAGGTTGGATCAAGAGAGCAGGACAGGATCCAAATGACATCACAACTGAGCTCGAAATTTCATGTCACACCCAACATGATGCACATGGATGAAATTGTGGGGCAGACACCCTTGAAGGACTTGGCCCAAATACAGTTGGTATTGATGTAGATACCAACCAAGGCCTTGTATAAAATGCAAGTTAGCGTTGTGCAGGAGGTACAGTCACGTGCATTCACAGACGCAATGAAATTACAGTAGAAAAGGGACAATCGGGACGGGTTGGAATTGGTACTAGAGCAGGCTAATCTCGAGACCAAATATGAAAAATACTGTGTGGATAGACTGGAATAGGAACTGGTGGTAGCATATGAGAAATTTCCAAAGAACATGCAAGCAGTAGAGCTCACAGCGACTTAGAATATTGATCAGATTATGCAGACAATCGATCAATATAGGCAGGAGATCAATCACCTCTGAGAATAGCTCATACCTACCACTCCACTAGAGGTAAAGGAGCAGAGGAAACATGAGGCAACAACACAGATAAAGGATATGGAGCGACAAGTCCACATGGAGGCCGGCTTGTTCAGGAAGGCAGCACAGCTATCGAAAAAGTTGGAAGAGGATCAACAGGTCCAGCAATGGGACCAGGAAGAAGAAAGGATAAGCTCAGCTATCCAGGACCTCAAGCAGAGGAAGAAGACAATGTTGATCATGGAGCACGTCAAAGGAGCACAGGATATCAAAAAACTATAGGAATAAATCATAGTTGTGCAGAAACATAAGAAGGAGCGCCAAGCTCAAATGGAAATACTCCAGGAGCGGGCAGCAGAGGTCATTGCGCAAGTGGAAGATGCAAAGAGGAACATGGCACAAACTCGGGCAGAGTGCACAGGGATGATCAGTGATAAGATTGCAGTGCAGGTATTGGACGCAATCAAAGAGAAGACCACACAGGCTCAAACGTAATCATAGGAGCTCATAGAGAAGTTTCAGGCGATCCCAGGAGAGATCGATGAGGTACACAAGGTTTAGGTGGCTCAGGATGAGGCACAAGTCAGTGTTGGGGGGATTTTTGGATGTAGGTTGAATCAGAAAGAAAGTCTATTTTTGGAGGAGAATCATGCAAGAGGAAAAAGACAGCTCAAAGGAAATGCAGCATGTGCACATGCATGGAAGACCTAACGACGCTAGAGTTAGGGTTTTTGTAATGCATTGTAATGGTTGGTGAGCTGAAGATATAAATAAGTATTACTTAGGATAAATGAGGTGACACATGAAGACACATGAAGGGACAGAGAGGAAGAGAATTGTAAGGAATGTATGATTCATTAAAGCTGGTGAGCTAGAGAAGGCATGAGTGACTCGATTCTGGGGGTTAGATCGTAGGTTGAGGGGTCTAGTGAGATCTAGTCAACCTCACAGGGATCAAGGAGCTTGGGGGAAAGAGGGATAACTAAGATTGTAACCACGCGCGGCATGGGATATTTCTGAACTATAATAACATCTTGAGAGCCAAATCTTTGTGGACGTAGCCCAGGAGGGGGTGAACCACGGTAACACTCTGTTATGTAATTGGATGAATGTATCTTTGTGTCTAATTAGTTGATGAATGTTGAATGAATGAAGTAACTAAGTAGATCTAGTATTTTACATGCATGAATATAATAAATGTTATAACAAGATGTTAAATAGACTGAATAAAGGTTACGACTCACAAACACATATATCGCTCAATCTCAGGTTGCAAACCCGTGATTATTGTAGCCACCTATAGAGCTATCTCGGGTGAGACTGCGCAATGCACTATGTGCATTGTTTTTTCTTATGGTTTACCATAGGGGTCGATAGTCTTTGAGGGTTTTTGTTGGGAAGCTTCTCAGTTCTGAACCAAGCTCAAACTATAAGGGTCAATGAGAAACAAAATACCCCATAAGGAATCCTCAAGACCAGTGGAAGAAGACTAAATGGACAATAAGGAAAACCAACATATAACAATCACTTTCTCATTTAGATAGATATTCAATAAACGTGTGTGTACAAATGAGAGGCTCTTGATTTGTATTTATAATTTTCCAAGTGAATTCTTTACTTAACTTTAGGGTCGACTTGTAACTTCTTGTTTACAATTGTTTTACTATTTTTCCTCATTTTGGGGTCAACTAATAACTTATTTTTGCAACCATTTATGATATTCTTAACCCATCTTTGGGGCTTCCATAGGGGCTTCTTAACCCATCTTTCGGGCTTCCAACTTCATGACCTCATAACTCCTCAACCGTGAGGAGCCATGTGGTGTACCACCTATCACCGAAAATAGCATGATAAGGATTATCCATCCATGAGTGAGTGACCTTCATTTACTCTATCCTTCATGACCTAATTCCATGATCAATTGTGGGATACTTAACCATAATTGGGGGTTTCTTGTAGACTTCTTCAAAGCATCTTCCCATGAGGTCCATGCATAGAGCTACACCATAAGGGGACCACTTTGGAGACTTCTCCAAATACACCCGTCACATCAGTTGACATAAATCCACTACTCAATGAAAACTAACTCACCATCAATCTCAACCACATATCTAGGGATTTTGTACTTCTCCAAGGGTTGACATCAAAGACAACCAATGGTCCAAACCAATTGTCCAACACCACGTAGTTCCTCGCAGTTGAGGAGTTATGGCTTCATGAAGTTGGAAGCCCCAAATACTGGCTAAGAATCCCTAAATGGTTACAAGTCATTAACTAAATGGTAAAGTGGTTGTAACAAAAAAATAAAGTGTAAGGAAATAATTTACTTAGAAAAAGTATGTATACACGACAAGCAGTCTCTCATAAACACGCACACAATTTCAATGTTTATCTATCTTTCAAGTGATCTTTTGATAAATATTTTTTGTAGCATATCTGATGAAGTGAAGTATGAGATAGTGAAGGAAAAGTCTGTAAACTATCTTTCTGAGGTTATTGATGGGTTGTAGTGGAGAAAGGCGTGAACATCCGCGAGTCGCAGTGGAATAAAGCGCGAACATTTGTGGGTTGACAGCGTACAGGTTGTGGATCTGTGGAAAAGGGATTGAAGAAGATCATATCTCTTGTTTTTTGAAGATGATATACACCAAGTTGGTTTGTTGATCTGATATTACATGCACAGGTCTTCTTTATGAGTAAAGGTATGTCTTTTATGTGCTTGTTTGAGGCTTGTATCATGGATGGTATGGCATGTGCTTAAAGCATGTTTTGGAGGCCCTTGGTTGAGGTTCATGTATTGATGTTATTGATACATGCTTGAGACATATTCTCAGTACTTAGTTCATGGATGTTATGGTTTTTTGTTAGAGGCACATCTTTATGACATTGGCTTATATATTTGGTATATCATGTTGATGGTTATGGTGCATACTTGAAAAATATTTTTGAGACATTGACACATCTTGGATACTTGGTGTATGGTATGGTACAGATTCTAGGACATTGTTGATATGGTTGATGTACATGGTATGGTGATTTTTTTATATCCATATGAGTGGATCTGGTTATTGTTGGTTAGTCAGTGACAAATACAGTGACAGTGATAGGTTGGATACATGGTCATGTGACAGCGCCAGTGGCAGGTTAATGTGACAAATCAATGGTAGGTCAATGTATTAGTGATAGTGGCAATTAAATGTTGATCAGTGGTAGTGACAATGAATCTACACTTATATTTCAGGGTGTCAAGATGGGGCAAGGAAAGGAGGTTGTAGCCTCCTTCCATTTGGTGATAGAGAATTCAGAGAGTTGGTGCTTATTTCAGGTTGGTGCATGTAAATAGGGGGTCGTAGCCTCCTTCCGTTTGGTGCCATAGAATTCAGGGATTTTCTGCTTCCTTCATGTCGATGCTTATAAATCAGGGTGTTGGTGCCTCTTTCCAGTTGGTTTTGGATAATTTGGAATTTTGTGCTTACTATAAATGTAATCTTTGATATATAATAAATCATTTAGTGGTTTTCTCCCATTTGGGTTTCCACGTAAATTCTAGTGTAGTGTGTATATGTGGTTATTTTCTATGCTTTGTTGATTGATATTTCTCATGATATATTGATGATATATTGTTGATAAATTTAAATATTACATGTTCTAATTAAAAGTGGTAAAATATTGCATAATATTGATTCACCCCCTCTCAATATTCCAACAATTGTGAGATAGCCTGTGTCGGTCATTTCATAGAGTTCTTGGTTTTACAAGTTGTCCTTCCCATGTGTAAAGTACATCTCAAGATCAATAGTATATGTTTCCTATATATGTGCTACTATTTACATCTGGTGCACACAGAAGATGTACTTTGTGGTCGTCCTTTCAATATTTCATCCAAGTCCTTCCAAATATTTGGCCTTCTGCTACTCCTCATGTTGGATGTTGGGGGATGCCTTATTCCCTCCTTCCAGCGGATATCTTCCTATGAATTTCAACACATCTTGCTCTGGGATAGGGATATGGAGTCATTATTAGTACCTTGGGGCTTTCATTTATCAGTGGCATTTTCCCTCGCTATTGATAATGGGAATACATCAATGTCCCACAATCGATAGATTATACTAGGTGTTTGAAATCATATGCTCTATTCATAATTGTTAGATTGTACTAGGTACCTTGATTCCCATTATCATCATCGGTGGGTTGTCTCGCATTTTTTAATGGTATACATCAATGACCGATAATCAAATAGTGTCTCACTGTGTTCAAATTCAACACATCTATTTGCATGGTGTATACTCATACCACGACAATTGATTTGAAAACCTAGGGAATGTAGTAGCATCACCTATTTTATGTTGTTTCCTAAGTTGCAATTGGATAGTTCCACTCCTTACATCAATACCCATGAAGGATCAATTATATAGCTCTTGCCCCAAATATCCTTCACTGATTTTCAGACATAGATACACTATGTATCACTTTCATGGCTATGATCTATGTTTGACATGGATCCACCATGTATCCATTTTTTGTAATTTATCATTTTTTTCTATATATACATTCTTCATGGATCTGCAGTGTACTTGATTTGTGGCCATGCTTATCATCACACCTGAGCACGAGTATGCTTGCCTCAAGAAAAAAAAATTCTGACTTGTTTCTATGTTGGTTGTTGTCATTGGATTGGATTTTGGTGACCATCACATTGGATAACTACTTTTCGAATATTTATGATGTATTTCGGCCATCATTTTCTTTTTTGATATCACATACTATGGGGCATTTCTTATAGCGTCAATTTCTACCTTTGAAGCTTTGATGCTCTTATTGTCTTAGTCCCTATCCTACTTACAGATGACTCTTCCCCATACCTCCTTGAGACCTTCTAAAAAAGACATTTTTGGAAGTTGTATGCACCCTCATAGTTATGTAGCACACATATACGTAGATACTCAAGGGACAATCGTGTACATGATAATAAATGCTTAAAAAACTATAATTATGCCTAATTAAATTTTGATTTATGGGTTTGGTTAGTTTCTAACTCCTTTTACCCGTACTCAATCGTCCCTAACCAATTAGTGTAAGTTTTAAACCTGTGAAGTAAATCAATTCATATAGATTCTTAAGAAAAACAAAAATTAATAAATGGCTCATTCACATAGTACACAGAGATTTATACCAGAAACCCTCAACCGGGAAAACCTTTCTTGCTATCATAAAAAAGAATTAGGATTGTGATAAATTAAGGAATGAATGAAAATTGAACTATCTCAACATAAACTCAAAGAAAAAACCTTAGTATGCTTCTCCTTCTATCTCCCCCTTTGTTCCTCCCTTTCCTTTTCCCTTTAAGAAAATTAGAATTGGTTGAGGTAGTTGAACTACCTCATTAGTTAAGTTAACTAAAGAGTCAACCAACTTTTTAGTTAGGGGGGAAAGTAATAATCATAATAAGGGTTATAAATAAATAATAACTAGTAGGTGGGACCCCTTTTGACTCCCTTTAGCTCATAACAATCATAACCTAACTAGTTAGTTAAGCAAAACACCCCTCCTCCTGACTCTCATCATCACATTAACATTTGACAATTTAGCTCATTGATATTTG